>JACWBX010002781.1:10135-29743 GCA_014622435.1 Polypedilum pembai | reverse complement strand
TTTAATTATTTATGTTGAAACAGAAAAAAAAATCATGAAAGACACGAAGAAAATATTTTTTTATATAAAATTTAAAATTTTTGTTTTTTATTTATTATTCTTGTCATAAAATCATTACAAAAATTTTTTTATCGCTTTTCAGCTTTTTGAAATATTTATTTTAAAACTGCCCCTTAAATTTATGCAATAAGGAAAACATTTCAATTTCTTTTCATCCGTGTTAGTTGTACGTTTTACTGATTTTAAAAATTTATTTTTCTTATTTATATCTTGATTTAGAGAATTTAAAAATTTGAAAAACTTTTAGATTTAATTTCACATTTGCACGATCTCAATGAATTTTTCACATCAAAATAGCTTTACTTACTCTATTCAAACAGATATCAAACATCTATTTTAGAAAATCGACTCCTAAAAATGCTTCTGCAAAAAAAAAAACTTCTTCCAAATATCTCGGCGAAATAAATAAAAATTTTATGAGTTTTTTGTATCATTAATAATTAATTAATTAATTTACTTAAATTTTATTTTCAACTCTTTACACATTTACACTTTCACATAACAAAATAAATAAAAAAATTTTTTTACTTTTACGCGAGAGAAAAATGAAGAATAAAAAAATGCATTAGTGAGTGAAAGATAAAAAAATACTTTAAAAAGTTCTTATGACTAAAATTAAAACACATTAATAAAAAAAGTTAGTGTAAGTGCAAGTGAAGGAAAGTATTGAGAAAAAAATTATTTCAAGATTTTTCCTTTATAAAAATCTTTAATAAGGAGAAAAAAGAGAAAGCTTTGAAATTTGCGGTAATTAAAAAATATCAAAATTTCCAAAAAATGAAATGGAAAAAGAACTAGAAATATTTTTTTGTAAATATAAAGCCTAAAAACACACAGTATTACTGAAGAATAAAAAGGAAGTAAATTAATTAATTAATAATTAGTTGTATACAAGCATACTTACATGAAAAAAAGACAGAAAACTTTAAAATTTTTAAGCTTCATACTCACAAATGTTTGCTCCCTAATTTCTCTATGAAAAATTTACTCTGTGTAGTTAATATGAAGAATATACGGACATCTTTAAAGCTGAAAAAACATTAAGCTTGTTTTAGCTTAATATTGATTTCACGGAAAGTTTGCTAGAAATTTTTAGACGAATAAATTAGTCGAAATTTTTTAGTACAAAAATTTGTTCCAAAATTTTGTTATAAAAATTTAGACGAAAAATGTTGAGAATTTTTAGACTGAAAAATTCTTCGAAATTTTTGATCGAAAAATTTTAGAACAAAAAATTCATCTAAAAATTTTTCAATTTATTAAATTACAAGACTCTTCTGATTTATTTAATTCATAAAGAAATTTTTACTAAAAGCTTCATACGAACTTCACAGAGAATTAAAATATCAATAAATTCATTGTCTTTCATAAATGCATTTCAAACTTTCTTAAGAGGAAAAAACTTAATGTGAAAATGATAAAAAAAAGCTTTATATAGTTTTTGCACCGTCCAGTGACTCTCTGAAGTAAGAAAAAACATTAAAACAATTTTTCTCTTTATCAACTGCATCACAATTATGATTTTAAATCACATTCTCGTTACATTTGATGACAGAGAGAAAAAATAAAAACGAATGAATGAAAAATTAAGGAAAAACACTGCCAAAATTAATAAGAAAGTGAAATTTGTCTTGCTTAATAGATTTCCATTGCTTGGCCATAATTTCTTGCAAATTTAAATCTCAATTTACTGTAAAAATTTCCATTTCTAACAACTTACTTCACCATCAAAGCTCAATTAAAAATTTTTCTCTCTTTTTAATTTTTGCCATTTCAAAGAAAACAAAAATAATTAAATTTAAGATGAAAAAAAGTAAAAAACACCAAAATGAAAAGAAAACTTTTATATAAAAGAAACTGCAGCTGGACGAGGAAAAAAAATAAGAAAGACAGCTTCCGTAAGTAGATAAAAAAATAAATGAAAATGACGATAAACTGAAACATAAATACATAATGAAAAACTTATTAAATAAGAGATATGAAAAAAAAATCTGCCAGCTTAGAATTTTTAATAATTTTTTGTCCAAATTGAGCAAGAGAAAAAAAGTTGAAAAAGTTTTTTGGGTTTTTTATCATAATTCAGTAGCTAAAAATTTCACCATGTTTCATTTTTTATAAAAAAAGAAAGAAATTTTTATAACGCAACCGTCCATTAGTAAAAAAAAAGGAAAAAAAGCATGAAGAAAAAATAGCAAAATGAAGCGAATTAAAATTTTATTTTCATTTTTATTTTGTTTAATTCTAAATTTAAAAAAAATAACAAAAAAAAGTCCAATCGATTTTCTATACTTAGTGGGAGTTTTGATAATAAAATGAAGAACATATCATTGAGTTTTGGACCATAAATGCTACTTACATAATCTCCCTTATTATATTTATACTTCCTCTCATTAGCATCATCTCATTGTTTTGTGCTTGAGGTGTCCAACAGACTAAATTTTTTAAACATTTAAAAATTTTATAAAATTTAATTTTTTTAAGTTTTAAAAATGTTTTCAAAAAACCTACAAAGTTACGTTTGAAATTTCAAAAAATTATAACAAGTTTCAGAAATGAATTCGAGTTTCGAAAATTTCTTGGTAGTTTTGTTCGAAATTTTGACTGTTGAAAAAATCGAACGTCTTTTCACACCCTTTTCGAAGTTTTGAAACAAAAACAAAATAATACAAGTTTTAGTAGGGCTCGGCAACATGCGTATAAGAAAAAGTATCCGCATGTTTCTTCTTATTTTTCTGTTTTTTGTATGAAAAATAGTGAAAAAGAAAAAGAAGTATGCGCATACTTCTTCTTCTTATACGCATGTTGCCGAACCTTAAATTTTATGTTTAAATGTTATGAATTAAAGCCTATATTAGCTTTGTTATAACCTCATTTATATCGAGGAACATAAATAATCAGCAAAATGTTGTTATTTAAGATTTTTGTTAACTAAATTTTTGAAGTTTAACTTTAGTTATAGGTTGCCGGACTTTCTTTCCAAAAAGTTGAGTGAAAGGTAATTTTCAACAAAATAAAATTCGAAATTAAAAATTTGTTTTCGAAAATATTTACGAAATTTCGAAATTGAAATTAGAACTTTCGAAAATAAATTTGAAAATCAAATGAATTAAAAATCACGAAATTAAAAGTTTATTTTTGAAGATCTAATTCATAAAATATTTAAATTATTACAGTGCGTTCAAAACTTTAAAATTAGGACTGGAAATCTGTTAAAATCTGTTAAAATCTGTTAAAATCTGTTAACAGATGAAATCTGTCGACAGACCAAATCTGTTGAAAGATTTCTGTTTTTCAACCCTGCTTTAAATATTTTGAATGTCTATTGGACACCCTCCATGAGTTAGCAAGAGAAAGTTTTCATTTTTAGCTTTTTATAATTTATTGAGAAATGAATAGAAAATAATGAGCTTTAAAAATGTTTACAAAAGTTTTTCTTTGTCTTTTAATTTATTTTGCGAGAAAAACAAACAAATAAATGAATAGAAAAAATGCAGCAAATAAAAAGACAAGAATGTGAAGAAAAACAATTACAAAAATAAAATTATATATATGAAAATGAAAACTTCGCCAAAAATATACGAAAAAAAGTAAATTAAAAATAAATTTCTCTATTTTAAGAGAAGAAAAAAAATTTATATGGATGAGATCACAAATAATATCAACTTAAAAAAAAAATGCTGTAATGTGGAAATAAATGTTTGAAAAAATTAAAAATTAGTTCAAGTGAGAAAACATACAAAAAACGTTTAGGTTAAAAAATGACAAGAATACTCAAAACAAAAAAACTAATAATAAAATTATTATTATGATGCCGTTACGAACTGATTCAGTAAATGTAAAAATTAAGTAAAATGTTTAAAAATGGCAGAGAAAAAAAGCTTCAATGTAAGATAGATAATTTAATAAATAAACAAATAAAATCTATTTTAGAAGAAAATTAAATGAAAAATCTTTCCCGTCATGGTTTTTAGTCAGAGAGCTTGCTTATATACAAAATGAAAAATAAAATTTTTTTCCTTCTAACTTCCTTTTTCAATTCCACTTTCGAGTGAAGTAAAAGTACTTAAGTAAAAATTAAAACATATTAAAATAATGACAGAAGTGAAAATTGGATCGACTTGTAGATAAATGAGGTTAAAAATTTTTAAATTAAGCCTTTTTGATCGAAAATCGAAATTCGAGAAGAAAAAATTTGTTACAAAAAATATTCAAATTTTTTATTTTTCTTTTTCACTGAATAAAAAACTTCAAAATATTTTTAATTTTTAAAATCTTTCTTAAAGAATAAAAGCTTTTTTAAAAAAAATTCGAAATTCAGTGTTCGATACAAAAAAGCGCTTTAAAATGGAATGTAATGAAAAATTAGTTATCATTTCTAACGTAAATCAAGAAAAACTGCATAAAATAGTGAAAAAAATACTCACAGCATTAAATTAATTTTCAAGCAAGAACAGAAAAACAGATTCATAAGCAGATGAAAAAAAGAAGTTAAAGAAAGTAAAAATGGAGAAACATTATTAAAAATTTAACATATAATAATTTAACAAATAATAAATATAATGACGTTGTTAAGTATATAAAAATGTTTTATATAAACGTTAAACATTAAAAATATGAAATTCGCTGCGAAAATTCCTTCTGTATAAAAATTAAAAATAAATTTCGCATTTTTATTCTCTTCTTTTTCAGGGAGAAAATTACTCCGAAGTAAATCGTAAATGCAAGTAAATTTTACTATTGTATTTTTTTTTTCAGCTGAAACTTTCAAGGTATTTTATGATTTTTGTGAGAAATTTTTGCTATTTTCTAAAATTTACGAATATGTGTTTGAAATATATGTGTGAAGTATGGCAGAGATGAAGAAATTTTTTTCTCTCCGATTGAGCTAAAATTTTACACAAATACGTTTTTAATTTTATCAAATTGAAATAGTGATTGAACTAGCTTTCTTCATGCTAAATGTGAGGCTTTTCCCTTTAGAATTTTATAACGAAATGTTTTTGGTCGATTTGCTAAACTTCTTTTGTTTTCTTCCCTTGAAATTTCATTCTTAAATTATTTTACAAATTTTTATAAATCTAAAAATAACGGTTAAACAAAATTTAAATTTAAAAATATTTAATTTGCAGTTAATTTCCAAAATTTCATCCATAATTTTATTCGAAGAAATTTTCAACAATTTTAATCGAAAAGTAGAAAAAATATCAACCTTGAATTAGCCGTGTCAGCAGTTTAAGCAAGTGAATAATTTTTTTAAATGTTTCACTTGATATGACCTGCACATCAACTCAGAGTTGTAAAAGTAGAATCTACTTTGTAGCTTTCAACTACTTTCTACACTATTTTACAATCATTTGGCTGCAGTAGATTTTAGCTACAGCTTTTTGTGATCTGGGTTGATTTAGCATATAGGGCGAGCAGTTTGTATTAAACATTCATTCAAGTTGATAATTAATGGAAATAAAGAATTAAAGCACATCACTGTTCAAGTTCTTATTTGTGTTCAACAGACATTTTTGACTTCAACCGATTTCTTTTCACAGATTTTCTACAATTTCCAGCTAACTTCACATCAGTTAAAAAGTAAATACTTCGCTTATCTGAAAATTCAAAAAGAAATAAGAACAAAAAAAATTTTAAAATTCAATAAATCTAAAAACTTTCATTACTTTATTTCTCTTATAATCTTTCTTTTCTCTTTCAGAAAAAAAAAACGAAAAAAACTTTTTACAATTTTTTGAGACATTTTCTCATCATCATCTTACATTTTAAATATTTTCTTTTATCCTCTTTAATAAACATTTTCTCTCTTCTTGCATTCTCTTTAAATTTTAATAATTTTATAATAGAAAACATTTTTCGTGTTTTCTTTTGTGTCAAGCTGTTTGATTCTAAAAATAGACAGACATAGACATTTCATTTTCAATAAACATTTCTTATTTATCTACGAACTGTTTTTTATCATCATATCGAGACTAAATTTTTTGATGTTTTGCTTTAGCCTCAAAGTTCTCATGAAATTACAATATTTTGTATGAAATTATAAATAAAAATTTTTAAGAGAGCTTTCAAAACGAGAACTTTTAATTTTACAATTTAACAAAGCTCATCTTTCATTACTGAATGTGAAAATAAAAAATTAAATAATAAAAAGTTTTTTTTTTGTGTGTGTGAATGAAAAATTAAAGAAAAAAAATCTGCTGAATGTGAATGAATAGCTTATTAATCTAAATTTTTTGCTCGCTTTTATGCTTTCATTTTTACAGTATGTTGTTACATAATTTAGCATCTGTTGAGCATTCGAATGATTCAGAGATGACAGGAACATTTTTCCATATGATATCAAACCTGTAAGAAAAGAGTAAAATGTTTTATTATTTTGTATTAATTTAAACAGAGTTGTTAGGTACTTGGTACAAAAAAATCTATATTTTTGGAAAAAGTTATTTTATTAGATTTTTAATCTTATTTCTGCTTGTAAACAACGAGAAAAATAAATTTTGTGAAAACTACTAAATTTCTTGGGTTCTATGCCCTTAAGATCATATCTATCTTATGTCTTTATATTTGAAAATTCATAACTTTTCAATAACTCATCAGAAAATGGTGGTGGGAAAAAGTTTGTTTGTTTCATATGAAATTGATTCTAAACAAAATTTTAAAACATTAAAATAAATTTTTTGAAGCTTTTTTGTATTTTTTACCTAAATAAATATCCAAAATAACCCAAAGTAGCATTAAAAAGTCGCTCTGGTGGCCATAGATTGAAAGTAAATATTACATGCTATACATTGTTGTAAAGGTCTTAAAATTACCTTTCTAACAAGGTATCAACCATATTTTTCTGATGAGTTATTGAAAAGTTATGAATTTTCAAATATAAAAAACGGCTTAAATTTCTTCGAAAAACTGTTTTTAGGCCGGGAAAAAAGGAAAATTTTTGAAAAAAATTTTAAAAATATTTTTCCCGTGCTATATCATAATTATTATAACTAAAAAACACCAGAACAGATTTTTCCGATGAAATTTTTTTTGAGTATCGAGTACCTGGTACCCAAAAGGTACCCATTTTTTAGGTACTGGTACCTCAAAGGTACCGGTACCAAAAAAATCTAAGGTACTGGTACCTTTGAGGTACTAGTATCTTCCGGGTACCAGTACCTTTTGAGTACCTAACAACTCTGAATTTAAATACATCTTTTCATATAGAATTTTTGCTCTAGGTCGGAATCAAGACTGAAGAGTCCCAAATTTGACTTTGATCGAAAGAGTTAAAATAAAAATGAAAAATAAGTAATATTAAATGTCAGTGACGTGTTAAGAGTGCATTTTCTCGTGAACGATCAGTATCATATCAAAATTGAAAGAATTAAATCAAATGATTTGACTTTTTCAATGAATGTTTCAGCCTTGATCAAAAACAGTTTGATTGTTTTCATATTTCGCAAAATTTGGAAAAATCTTAAATAATTATTAGAAATATTTTTTTTATTAAAATTACTTATTTTTATCATTAATTATCAAATAGAATATTTTTTATTTGAGTATTCTTTATAATTAACATTGTTGAAATATTTTTCTTTCCGTCCTTTTAAATTTAACGGAAATTCAGAAATTCGAAATTTTTTTAAAAAAATCCGTTAAATTCAACAAATATTTGAAATATTAAAATCTATGCTCAGACATTATATTCAGAGACTCGAAATTGTTTTATATTTTAGTAATAGCTAACTAAATGGTTAACTAATTTTTAATCGGATGAAGATAAAATACTAATCGATCAAATTTCAAACTTTGATCATTTTCTCTATAAATCAAAAGTTTACTCACATTTGCCTTTCTGGTAATCGGCCTTCAGTGAATACTTTGACACTCTTATACTCTTCACTAATGACAGAACAATGTTTCTGCATAAATGTCATACTGAAAATTTCTTCTTGATTGTACTTCATTAAACCATTTTGTCGCTTGTTGACATTTAATTCCTTTAACAATCCTGCATCCATGTAAGCAGCTTCCTTCTCTAATTTGTTGATGAATGAGTTCAATGCTCTATGGGCAATATTTGATGATGTCATAGATGAAAAAAGGCCCTTACGAATTGTTCCTGGTGTTGTGAATGTTCGATTATCGATTGAATAAAGGCTGTGAATGAAACAAGGTTAAATGAGGTGAAAATAAATGAAATATGTTTGACTTACTCATAAATGCATTTCAAAGCATCGCCTTCTAATGTATTTTTATGCAGAATGTCCTTTTCTTCAGCCAAATATTGATTCTCATGGAATAATAATTCTTTATAAGCTTCACCAATTTCAAAAGCTACTTCCAATAAAATGCTCGCCAAATCTGTTCCTATACGTGCAAAATTTACTGCCAATGGATATTTATAATGATAATATGGCTCTCTTAAAACTTCTCTATCAACAATAACCATATTAAGATCTTTTAAGTATTTTATTCTTCTCTTATCGCCATCTCTTGATGATGAAAACATTTCATAAACAATTCTATCATCTTCTGATAAATCACTCTTCACTAAATTTCCCAAAATTTTCTTCTCAATATTCCAATGTTGTTCAACGTTTCTCATGAAATTAATTTCATTGATGATAAATTCACGATAATATTTTTGAACATAATCAAGATCACGAAGAATTCTTTGTGGAATTCCAAGTTGAAGTCTAATATTTGATAATCGATTGTTAACATATTCAGCAAATTTTCCATCAATCCATGATGCATCTTTGATTGCATAACGGAAAGTATCACGTAAATGGAAAAAGAGAATTTTAATGAATTCATCATTGTAATTTAATTGATCGCGAATTAATTGTTCTTCATATGACAATTCCTCATCAAATTCATCACGCTTAAGCTTGCTTGTATCAACCTGATGTATGAAAAAATGAAAGTAAAAATTAAAAAATTTCTTTTTGTATCAAAACTTGAATAACTTACAACAATCAATTGTGGATTTTGACGTAAAGCTTCAATACCGAATCTCATCCATTCATTAGTCAATTCAGTGCAAAAATGCCATGGCATATTATTATATGAATTGCCATACAATTTTCGATGAAAATTATCCAACGATGATCGAATTTTGTGTGACATTAATGGTAAAAAGCGACGCACAAGAGTCCACATTACGAAATCATTTAATATTTTTGGTTCCGTTGCTGTAGCTACAACTGATACTTGATGAATGAGCTCAAGATCTTTCACCTTAATAGGCGTGTCATCATCAATACGATAAGTCGAAAACATGTTCTGAATTGTCATGTCGATTGGCAATGAATGTGTTCGCGTTTTGATATCATAGAGGCGGAAAATCTTTGACACCGAGTGCTTCTGTCTTGCAGTTTTCATTGCATTTACAATTCTTCTTTCAAAACCAAAAAGGTTGTCAACAAAATTTTCTGTTTCCGAATTTGTACTCGCTTTTAAGCTATTGTGAACATCACGAATGAGTTCCTTATATGCTATAATGATCTGTAAATAGCGGAAGAGTTTTAAATTAGACAATGTTTTATGACTTTCAATTTATCATGAAATTATAAATGACCGTTAATTTTTCTTCTTATTTGAATCAAATAAATACGTTAAATTTAATCAACTCACAGGATGATCTCGATGCAAATAGTAAAGTTGCTCATCTGGCAATCCTAATTCACCTTCTGATAGTGTAATATTACCATCTTCGATTGACACTTTGAAGAAAGGATGAACGCCAAAATTTACTTGAACAATTGGCAAATTATCAAGCAACGACCATTGATGATTTGAGCTTGATTGTTCCAAGATATTCCAACCACCTGAAGTGTGTGAAAGAAAAAGAAAGAATTTCATGAAATGTTAATGTTTTTCATGTAGAGTTATGTCAATTGTAAAGAGAAAGATAAATGTGAAGGATTTTAATCTTATTTTAATGCATCTTTTTTGTATTTATTGAGAAAATCATAAAATTTTTGACATGAATCAGCAGACATAATGAGATGAGATAAACACAATAGATGATGAGTATAAATGACTCAATTTTCAACATATGTAAACAAACACGCGAGGTGAGTGTCTATTCATCAATAATTGTAAAATCAATTTAAGCTCAATCTCTTGGAAAGATATAAAACTTAAACAAATAAATAATGCTAAGACAATAGATCAAAACATTAAAAAAATACGCGTGAAATCTCATAAATCACACGCATACTCATAAACTTGACCCTTTGTTACTCATTTTTATGATGGTAACATCAAATGAAGTGAATGGAAGTAAGTCATTGCTGATACCTTTATGATTGGACATCAACTGCCGCTTTATGTGAGCAATTAAAATTGTGAGATCCGAGAGTGCGATTGATATTCCTTTTCATTGTCAAATTTCATATTCAATATCTATCTGCGTTCTTTAAAACACTATGATGAGTTTTTATTGCATCATTGCACGGAATTGAGTCGAACGCTAAATGGACAGATCGTTTAAAATAAAAGATGAAGAAGTGAGATATTTTTTCGCATTAAAATGACCTTTCAACGCCAAACGCCAACTACTTAACTCAGTTTTTATTTCTTTTATTGCCAAATTTGTAAAATGCCATAAAATTTTTCTTTTTAGTGATTGTTTCTGAGAGATCTGTTAATAACAGTTCAATATCAGGCATTGATACTTGAGAAAATATTGTCAAACATTGAAATCGTCTTGAAATAAATTTTTTAACAGAAGTCGAGAATTTAAAAATAAAATTTTTAATTGTTGGAAATCAAGAAGAAAAAGGGACACTTTGATATGTCTTAGTCCGAGTAGAAATCGAATCTGCGTCTACTGATTTTCTGTCAGGTACTCTTTTACTAAGCTATCGGAGGACAACTCAAAGTTTGGCAGGTTGCCAACTTAAACCTCTCTTATGATGAGTTACTAGTGATGAGTTATCGTTGTAACCGGATTCTATAGAATCCAATAGTAAATAAAAAGTTTGTATAAAAAAATTTTCTTTTTGAATTTAATTTCGCCGTTATTTTCTAAAATAATATTTTAAAATTAAAGTAAGAGAAAAGAAGAACTTCCGTCTAAAGTGTTCTAACATGCTCTAATGTGGTTTATTGTGTCATAACGAGAAATTAAATGGATGTTCTCAACTCTTGAATTTCTTTTCGTTTTTGCTATTTACGTTACTTTTTCATTTGTTGTCAACAGTTATTTGTTAAAATGAACAAAAACAAACTTAGGTAAAGGTAAATTTCATTTGAATTTGACCATTATTTTATACTTAATTAAACTGAAAGAAAATTTAAATGATTTTAAGTTTGTAAGCCTTGAATCCAATAGTGTTGAGGCATTGATTACTTTTTGTTCTCTCTTTCTTGTTTGACATAATTTGTTCAATATGAAATTGAAATTGAGCAATGAAGGTATCATATAGAGATGATAATTATGTAATGACTCTTTATTAAAAAGATTTTTTCATGATTACATTGACATTACAAGTATTTGTCTATTTTATTCACACATCATTTATCAAACAATCGAGTTTTAGTAATTTTCATTATAAATTGCTTTTTGATTTGCATTCATTTCAATGAGATCCCCGTTGGTGTGTGTTTGTGTGTGATTTTAAGTTCCTTTTATAAAAAGACCATAATTAAATTTTTATATCTTTTATTTCTCACAATAATGTTCCCTCCAATTATTCAACCCACCGCAGCCACCAAATAGCCGCTCATTTCCGATCAACATTAAGGCTCAATGCCACAGACAGCGGATATTTCAAGATCAAATATTGAATTAGTGGTGAGAAATTTCAAATATCAAACAAAATGACCAACTGACTTAGTTTATTAACTTCTCTCACTTTTTTTGCGAATATACAATCAAAACTGACAGCAGTAGCGCACGTAAGTTGAAGCACGTGCGGTCTTGAAAAAGAAATGAAATGTGAGAAAAGATCGTGTGAAGGTTTCATCTTCATTTAAAGCTTAAAAGATTTAAAACGCGTAGTAGCAATCAATGTTTTGCTACTATTGCTTTTATTTATTATGTAAAAGCTATTAATGATAACAAAAATCAAATAAAAATAATATTTAGAGTGAAAACAACATCATTTTTGCTCTTTTCGTTTAATTTAGAACCCTAAATTGCCCATTATGTAGCAGTTTCTGTCACTTAAATTAATTATATCTTTCCTAAATTAGCATAGTTGTAAGCAGATGATTTGAATAACACACTCAAAGTTTCTGGGACTGAAAATGTTAATCGTGACAGTAGTTTTTTTTGAGAAAATCAATCTGTTTACTGTCTTTTCAGTAGCTGTCTTTCGTTTTCTTTGAAATTATTATTTATGTTTAAGTTATTAAATTTTTTTTATATGATTTATGACAAAAAAGTTGTAAAAGTAGAATCTACTTTCAACAGTAGATTTCGGCTACTGGGTATAGACTAATCGAGGGAGGACTAATCCTTTTCCATACAAAAAGGGCAAAATTAATTTTTTTTGCCTCAGTGTCCATCCCCACGAGACTAATAGTTTAACAACTCTGATTTATAGTTCTACAAATCACTTTAGACCATTTGGAATTATTTACTGAAAAAAAACTTTACAATTGGCATAAAGTTGCCTCTTATTTATTTTATTCTATGAGGCATTAAAAAGTTATACGAAAACGATTTTATGAGTGTTATAAAGCGCTTTTAATGCCTTATAAAAAGACTCTATAAGAGCAAACTTTACGCCAGCTATAAAATTTTTTTCTCAGTGTTTAACAAAATTCCAGATCAAAAATTTAATGAAACATTTTAAAGTAATGAATCATTATCTACTCTAAACTTGTCATTTATTTTGATTGCCGTGCAAATTTCAACAAGCACTGTGTCATGCCATTTTTGTCAAATTGATTTCTCTCGAGTATTCTCATTCGCCAAGAGAGATATCAACAAGTTGTACGCACTTATCAATGATTCATTCATTTAATTCAATACAAAAAATTGTCTCGTGTCTTTTTAAAATTAATTTTATCTTATTTGAGTATTTCCTTAGCTTCCATACAAGACAGTGTGAAAAGTGATTAAAAAGAAGTAATTTTTTGATTAATTCATCTTCAACTTTAAAAACGAGCTGAAAACAAGTTTCTGTTAAAAATTCCCATAAGTAAGAAAAATATTCCAGTCATCTGTTTAAATGTTTATTAGAAAAATCTACGCAAGAATAATTTTTTATCTTATCTAATTGTCTACTACTTATTTCTCATCATTTGATAAGAAAAAGAAAATTCTCAAGAGTGAAAAATTATAAAAAAGAGTCATAATAAAAGTTGAAGTGAGCACTTAAAGTCATGATGCGGAAGCCAATTGTAAAAAAAGCTTGTTTTTGTCAAACATTAGAAAAAGGAGCAAGAAATGGTGCAATTGGGAATATTATAATGGGCATTTTGGGAACTGTTGCATCAATTATAACACTTGGATTTGTTGGCACTTGTTACTTAACAGGACAAAGTGAAGAAAAATTTATTTTGGGATTTTCGTATTCAAGTAAGTTTGAGATAAAAAAGAAAATATTGAAAATAATTTTATTTCTTTTAGTGTTGGCAACAATCAACATTTTTCTAATATTTTTCTCAATTTTCAACATTGTTGCTGGATATTTGATGTTGTCTGCAATAAAAACTGTAAGAAAAAGCTTCAAGTGTCAAATTTCAACAACATAATAAATCTTAATATTTTTCCATCTAGCGTGACCACAAAAAGATGATTCTAATGCTGATCTCAAAAGTTCTAACACTCGTGATGTCCATCATTATGCCAGTGCTCTTTGGAATCTCAAGTTATTGGCTTATAGCACCTGCTGTGATTCCAATAGCCCTAGAAATTTACTCATTTTTAAGTTTATACAGTTATTATATTGAAGTTAAGAATGAGTCACAAGCACAAAGAATTTTCGTAGCTGAATGCAAAATTTAAAATTGATGAGACATTTTTGACATTTTTCTTTTTGGCAAATGTAAAAGAAATATTCTGTGATTAACGTGAATTTTAAAAGCTCGATTTTTGCGAATATATTTTGTTGTTGTTAAGTCATGATACAGCTATACAAAAGAAGTTAATGTCACATCCTGTTATTAATATTTATTTGTCAGTATTACAGTCAGAATCAAGAGGTGGAAATGAAACGATTTTAAATGATTTTTGTTGTAATTTCTTTTTAGCAATTTTCAATGATTTTTAACAGTTTATTGCGAGAAATGTTTGCTTAATCGCGTTTGTTTTTATCCCTTGATTTATCACAATAATTTTTAAATGAAATAAAAATTTAAGCATAAAATAAAGATTGGAAGAATTTTTAAATAGCAATTCATACTTGTATTACATTTTCTTAAAAAGTTTTTAAAAAAATTTTTCTAAAGTTCACACCTTGACTTATTCAAAGAAAAAAGAAAGTTTTGGAGAAAGTTATCAAAATTTTAAATCGTTACAAACACAACTTTATTGTTTCAAAATATTCGTAGGAATTACCTAATTTAGCGTCAGTTTTTATATCATTTTTATACACACAAACTTACGAAAAACAAAAAATTTCAACTAGTCGTTCAACAGCTGAGTCGTAACAACGTGTTTTCTCTCAAATCTCTCTCTGTTTACTTTTTTTATCAGCAAGTGCTCAGTAATTAATGATTCATTTAAACAGTGACAGTGTTTAATGAGACTTCTGACAAAATTTTAATTCTCAAGTGTCATTTTGTTTTCTTATAAAATCTTTAAACTGTGATAAATGGCTTTTAAAATCAATGAGCCGATTTTCAGTACCTATTGCTACTGTGGAAATCTCAAAAAGATGGCTATTAATGCTGGGCCTGTCAATATCATAGTCGGAATTATTGGAATGATTTTGACAATTGGGGCAATGTGCTTTGTTGCAATTTATAATTATAAATGTGTTGATGAAATTGCGTGTGTGCCAAAATTTCTACACTACAGTGAGTACAGTGATAATCTTTGACCCGAGTTTAAAAATCATTCACGCTAAAATTGTATGGAATAATTAAACAAAAAAAAATTTTAATTGCAGAGTATTTGATAGTTTATACAGCTTTGTTTATTTACTCTGCTTTCACACTCATTTCTGGTATTATTTACATAGCTGGAATGAAAAACGTGAGTCAAATATAAACCTAAAAGTGTAAACACAACTGAATTTGAATAATTTCTTTTCAGAATGATCCAAAAAAGATGAATATGCTGATGATTTCAAGAATTTTTGCTGTCATTGTAGCTACAGCAATTCCATTAGTTTTTGAAATTTTTCACATTATTTTCTCAACTTTACCAATACTTTTGGAAATTTATACACTTTTATGCATTTTTAGTTATTATATTATTCTTAAAAATCAATTGCAAAATGGTGAATTGAGTAAGATTGAAGGTGAAAATACACAACAAAATTAATTTTTAATATTCAGAAAATAACGGTCAAATGAAATTTAAATTTAAAATGTAGTTAACTTCACGTTTTTAAATAATATTAAAATTCTTTTTGAGCATTCATGACAATAATTCAATTCAAAAGACTTAAATCGTGATTTTTTCAAAAGTTCATTGTGACAAGTAATGAAGATCTTTTTAAAAATTTAATTTTAATAGCAAAACAAACAAGTTTATAATTAACAAATAGCAAAAATTGTTTATTTACCTATATCATCATCAAATAGTTTTTTGTGTATCATTAATTTTAATATTCAGCTATTTAAATGTATAGAAAACAAGAAAACGCACGAGATCAATGTCAGTTGAGCGAAAGAGAAAGAAAGAAGAAGTGAAATAGAAGATTTGCATGTTGTTATGATCAAGGTGTGATAATAAAATTTATGAATGGCTAAAGATGAACAAAAGCAAGAGTGAAATTGATTTTTTCGGCTCATTCATCAAAAGATGAAAAATTAGCGATTATATAAAGTTATCAACAGGTAATTATCATGCCAAATTATTACATCATTCTCAATAACAATAAAAATTCTTCTCTAACTTAATTATGATTTTTTAATTTAAATTCTTCTTCACCTATTGATTTTTAAAATTGATTTTTCTTCTTCTTCTTTACTTCTCTATGACTCGACACATAAACATCTGCCGGTAACAGACTCACGAGCTTTGGGGCATCTTAAATATTGATTAATGAGTCAAGTTTTTGTTATATGCATAACTCCCTTGCAACAGCAACAGCCACAACCACTAAAACTTGTGATTTCTTTAATGAATTCGCTTTTTTGACGTAAATTGTTTGCTTCCGATAGTTCGCCAAAAATAACTCCTTAAGTTTATTGACATTTTAAAACTGCAACTGTTCGTAAATATTTTTTTGCTGACCTTGCCTTCATTAGACGCTTTAATAGAGTGTCATTTCAGATAATTATCTCTAACATTGAAATGCTTTATGTGTGTATTAATTTTTATGTGAATAATTAGCTGTCGACACAATGATGACTTATAATAAAAAATGAATTTTTTTGTAATTTAATAAATTCATGCTTCATTGAATAAATTTTTTAAAAAACTGTCAAACAAATGTTTTTTCATTTATCTTCTTTCAACATTTACCTTATTAGTTGACATATATAAAATTCAAAAATTTTCCTTCATTCACTGATATTTTAATATTTGACAATTAACATCAAGTTAGCACAAACTTCTTAATCACATCGAAGTTGCTCACAATATTTCATTTTTTAATTACAATTAAAACCAGAGTTGTTATTCATAGACGTCTGTGTCTATGCTTTCATCTTAACAGACAAAATCTATGTAACAACTCTAGTTAAAACAGTCGTAAAGTGTGAAATCATGAAAATTTTGTTTAGAAACAGAAAAACGTCATTTGAAGCGTAAGCAATAAATCGTTCGGCGCTCTTTTATAGACCAGTTTTGTATCAATGGGAAAAATCTCACCAAAATAAAATAAAAATTTTGTTTCTATGCAAATTAATTTGTTTTGAGCAATTTTTCAATAGCAAAAATTTGTTCTTCAATTTTTATTCTTGATTACAAAAATTAGTAAAATAATAAAATTTACATAATAGTGCCATTGAGGTTTAAAAAAAGTGAATGTTTTGTCATCATCATTAAGACATTCTTTTATTGATGCCATAAAAATTTTTTTTCTAATGTTGTAAAAAAATAAATTGCGTAAAATAAAGTTCATTATTGCAATTCTCCCACTATGATGCGCATTAGCTCGTCATTAATAAACACCTTGTAAGCACAGCACGTTTATTTTTGTGGTGTCTGGCACATACATTGAATGAAAATAAAGAAAGAGAGAAAATATATATCCAAATTCATTGTGTATCACGCATTAGGTCATACAATTCATTGAGAAGAGATTTGTGAGAGTGAAATATGTTATTCGCAAAATATTAATCTGTAATGATCATACTGCTACTGAGGTTGTATGTTAATTATCAATACCTCATACAATAGCGTCATGATATTTTATTGTGTCATTAATTTTAATTCCTTTACTGGAATTTTATTCATTTCTTCTTCATTGACCTTCTCTAATGAAGGCATAAGCGATAGACATTTTGATAAATGCAATTGTGTTCGATGAAATTTTTAAATATAGAATTCAGCATCAGTGTAAAGCTCACTTTCCGATAGTCCATATTAGTGCTGACAATTCAACAGAACATTTTCATGTTGCCGACGACTATTACAAGAACGTCAAGCTCATCCTCTGTCTTCACTAATCGTATCGTTGGAATGATGACTGACACGTTGTGTGACGGAATAGGCTTCAAATTAGAGCAGTCACATACAACGCCCTATGCTTCACAGTAGAGTAACAGAAATTCATCATCATTCTTGGCCGAATTGTCTGCTTATTTTTCGGCCGACAATTTTAAAATCATAAACTTTTTAGTCTGTAATGTCTTCTGAAAATTCGGCAATATCAGTAAAGATTATTATTATTCTACAGACATTTTGGTTCACGATTTTGCTGATAAATTGGTCGAACTTTTGCGTACGTGAAAACATAATCACTGTTGAAAATTGAGCTAACTTTATACAAGTGAACTATGCCAAAAACTATTAACAAAAAGAAACCAGTTAAAGATTCACTTTTTTGCGGATTTTCTGTGACTAAGTTTAGCAAATATGTAAATTGAATTAAGAGACAAGTTTTAAAAAAGGAAACAAAAAATGACATAATTCAAATTGCAATAAAAGAACCTCACAATGCGGTTTTTTGATTAAATTTAAATTGCATAATTTTTGATTAAAAGATTTGAATTGATCCAATCTTTCTATGAATAAAATTAGATTAAATCATAAGAAAATGGAGAAATGAGACAAGACTTGAATATTAAAAATAAAGCAAAAATATTCACATCACAGCTCAATTCGCTTCTTCAATGCGGTCAATCAAATAAATTAAGCTCGTCGAGCTTTCATTTAAATAAACGTGATTAAATGGCAATCGAATAAAAAAACACATAAAGTTCAAGAGTCAGCAGCACGTGATTGTTAATTTTATTGCCTCAATTTATTTCATTTTAAATATTCAAAATTGTCATAATGTACACACAATGAGGAACAGGTGTCGAAAAATCAACATAAAAATTCAATTACAGCTGCTGCTGCTACATAAATAAAACTTTTTAAAAATCATCAATATGTATTCAAAAGAAGAAGTTTTGAGTTGAATTGTTTTGTAGCTTGTTGATTGATGAGATTTTATTAGCTTGCAGAAAAAAAATTAACAATAGACTTTTGCATCACATTTTATGAGTGTGAATGGATTTTTGTCAATTGAGTGAATGCCCAAAGGGTAAATAAAATTTATTATCAAAATAACTCTTATACAATTGTCTGTGGTAAACCAAAAAGGAAATATAAAAATTTGCTTAATAAATTGGCCAAAAATTCTCATTTTTCTCAAACAAGTCAATATTTTATGGTCGAGTAAATTTATATCTTCATGCAATCTCAATTTTTAACCTATTCTGATGAAACATTCCAAGATCAATGATGATTGATTGCATAGAATGAATAACTTTAATTTTTTCTCTTCTTGCAAAAGCTTCCTATTTAATTAAAGTTTAGTTTATCTCATTATTTATCTCTCAAACACCATAACTGAATTCTATGTCTCAATTTACTTTCAATTTCAACATCCTGTTAGAATTTTTTACTACGCAGCATAATCTAATTTAACATTAATAACTGTCTCAAAAACAATATGTTAAATTTTTCAACAGCATGAGGATAAGTAAGAATCATTATGAGAGAATAAAAAAATCAAGTCCCCTCGGAAATTCGGAATCGCGCAGTCGCAAAAAATTTCTTTCTCGCGAAAAAATTAGTTTTATCTGATTTTAGTGTCTGCAACACATTACAATAGCTGATATTCAACCGCCTGAGCACCGGAGATATCAAGTTTAAGGGAATTTCATCAATCAAATTGACTATTTGAAAAATCAAGAAAAATTTCTTCAAGATGGCGAAAATTTTTTGGCGCGAAAATATTTGGAACCATCATGCACATGAGAGGACATAATTAA
>JACWBX010002780.1:7254-32321 GCA_014622435.1 Polypedilum pembai | reverse complement strand
TTAAGAGTTTTATAAAAGCTTTTTAGTAAAAGTTGGTGTACTAACTTTTTTTAATGTCAGTAGGCGAGCTTGAAAAATAAAAAATTTTTTTGGAACTGTCTCTACCTTGGAAAAAATTGAAATCTTTTTTAGAAGTATTAAAGCTAAAAAGCAATGAATGTTAACAAATTTAAAGTTGTTACAGTTTACTTTTAACATAAAGTATCGGGAAGCGATCTTAGAAACCGGACACTTTTGATGACTCCATTCAAACCTTTCGTTCTCGAAAACTAAAAAAGCAATCAACAAACGGTAAAAAGCAGAATATTTGGGACATTTTTGAAAAGTTTTTAAGCATAATTTGAATTCAATTAATTTCGATTAAATATTTTTAATTTGTCTTCAAAAATTCGATCAAAAATTGATTTTTTGGACAAGAAGATCGCTCTAAATTAAGATTTATGCTTTAATCGTAAATTTGTAGCAT
Source organism: Polypedilum pembai (assembly GCA_014622435.1). Lineage (NCBI taxonomy): Eukaryota > Metazoa > Arthropoda > Insecta > Diptera > Chironomidae > Polypedilum > Polypedilum pembai. The sequence goes on along the minus strand of JACWBX010002780.1, from coordinate 31,855 downwards.
ATTCTTGTTAACTGGAATAAGAAATAAGTTTGAAACGATGTTATAAGAAAGATTTGAGTCAAAGAAAATTAGCAAATTTCTTTGTTTACATTTTCGCCATGATGCAAACAAAAGATTTTTAAAAAATGTATGAAAATTGAAAGATACTCGAAATAGTTCTTACTGTATATTATATTGTAGCTAATTTTAAGACGGATCGAATGGTGTATGAATCATTTCGATTGAAGACGTAGTTTTCGAGAACGAGCCATTTTAGTAAAAGCGTCCATATTTGAGATGATGAATTTAATTGCTCATTATTGCTTGTATACAATAGATAAATGAGTTCTGCTTACAGTGTTTTAAAGTACTTGAAAGAAACTTACATTACAGTACAAGAAGGATTTTTTACCAAGCTTTATCAATAGATAAAAGTGCTTGTAAACTTTCTTGTCCAAAAAATCAGTTTTTGATTTTAATCGAAATTAATTGAATTCAAATTATGCTTAAAAACTTTTCAAAAATGTCCCAAATATTCTGCTTTTTACCGTTTGTTGATTGCTTTTTTAGTTTTCGAGAACGAAAGTTTTGAATGGAGTCATCAAAAGTGTCCGGTTTCTAAGATCGTTTCTCGATATAAATTTCAAGATTTTTAATATCAGCCTGAAATAAACCAAAGTGTCTTTGCCTTGAATAAATAATTTCACACTTTAAAAGGAAACAAAAGAAATAATTCAAATGTTGTAATTTTTCATTTCATCTTTATTCATATTTCTTTTTCTTCCTTCTACCTTTCTTGTTATAATAAAAAAATGAAATCAATTATAACAATTTTTATATAATTTTTTAATGTTTTATTGTTGTTTCTCTCGATCATCGCATTTCTCTCTCTATTTTGCTCTTTTTTCCCTCGCTCTTATTGAAGTTTTTTGTTGAAAATTGTTAATCAATACGTAATTTTAATTATGCTATTATAAATTATTTACTTATTGAATATAAAGTTTATTTATTTTTAAACTATACACACGGTTACCAATTATGCATTATTTTATTATTTAAATGTCAATAATGAAACTTTTTCTCACTTATTTTAATATTTACAATAAGTTCTATAATTACTTATTAATGGGCAAATGTGTTTGTGTGTATGTGAAATGGCAATACGTTCAATATTTTTCCCTTTTTGCATAGCAAATGAAATTAATTTCAAATTTGCGTACAAAATAAAAAAAATGAATTTTTGAACATTTTTACACGAATATCACAATGAATTTTCATTAAGTGCCTTATTTATTCATCAAATTATCAAATTGAAAAAAAAAACAATATTTCAGATGCCATTTTTTGATGTCATAATCTACTTACTTTATTTTTAGAGCCATACATTGTTGAGACGGAAACGAATTACATTATTTTATGAGCAAATATTTTACTTTCCAAGAAAAATCAAATCGAACATGGAGAAAAATGTACAGCAAAAACTTTATTTATAATAAAAACAAAAGATAGAGTTTGATTTAGGTCAAGCTTCTTCATGTTCAGAAAAAGTATCCTTTTTAATTTCTGCATGGATGGTTTTATAAAATCAACAAACTCCTTTGCTCGAACATGATTCTTGATTTTTTTTCTTTTTGAAAATTGAGACATTTCCCCACCACTAACCAAAAGAAATTTTTTATTGTACAATTTACATACACGTCTATGTGGCAGTTGAATTAAATCGAAATTTGATTTTATTTTCCATAAATTTTTAAACTTTATTTTTTTGCAATAGTTTTACTATATTCACTAGAAAAAATGGTCGCTGAACAGTCTTACATAAAAGTTTTTTCTTCTTTTTTCATTCAATTACTGATACCGTACTTGGAACTGCATTTTTAAGTTATCATTGCTCATTCAATGTTTCTCATAAACTTGTAAATTTTTGTTATGATTGCGATGCGGGAAACTTTTTGTTCTTTGAATGTTAGAGCGAGCGAGGGTAAAGGAGAGGAAGTGAAAAGTTTAGTTCAATTTTTGACTCTAATCTGACATGATATATTTATTTCCTTTTCTTTCTTTCTTTTTTTATGCAGCTATAGTTTGGATTTCTTTTTTTATGAATGAATATTTACATTATATAGAAATTTCTTATTTTTCAATGCAATTTCATTTCATTTTTGATTTATTCTCAAGTTTTTCTCTTTTTTTATTCAATAAAATTTCATGCTTTGCTGTCAACTTTATGCCATTTTCAAACTTTACAATCTTTTATTGTTGTTATAGTTATGGCAATTTTTCAATTTGGTTCCATTAATAAAAAAATATGATAAATCAACAATTTCCTTGAATAACCAAAAATTCTTGTGCAAGTGAAGGACAAGTATATAACAAAATATTTATTGCCTTTAATCTTCTCGCATTCGAATTGATTAAATAAAATTTATGTATGTCAACTTAGAAATATATATTCATCGATGAACATTTAATAAAAATGATTGTAGGATAGATTTGCATCAATGACCAATGTCCATCACAGCCATTTAACAAATGAAACAAAAATATTTTAATTTTAGCTAATATCGTCGTCCTCAATGTCGCTGGACTTTGATGATGAATAAATGCGAACAAATTTATCGAAACGTGGTTGTTTGCCCCACTGCAGTAACATTTTGTTGAACTCGTGGGGCTGGTCTTCGTCAGTCCCTGTATATCGAGAGAGGATGAGAACATAAGTAAGGAGTTGATAAAGTTTTATCATTGATTTTTCATTACTTAATTCTTGTACCTGACTCCAAGACTGAACTTAGTGAGCCAGCTGTTGAGCCAACACCTTCGTACGCATAATTCCGAAGGTCATCGAACGGCTGTACTTGAATTGTGTCGTCAACTCGTCTTTTTCGTTCATTCATAACTGTTGTGTCAACTTTTATGATTTGATCTGATACAACTGCTATGTCCGGTCCTTTTTATCGTAAGTAAAAGAAGAAAAAGAAAAATAATCATAAAGTTTGCTTTAAATTACAGAAAAAAGACTCACTCGATGTTCCTTTATGTTGTACGAGTTCTGGTAATTGTGTACCCATCGGAATCTTCAATGTCTTCATATCAAATGTCATCATATCGTTTTCACCTCCACCCTCGTCACAATAATTAATGATGTTCTCACGAATGTCGTCTTTCGTGACTGGTTTTTTGTTTGTGGCTGCTGTCGTTCTTTTTCGATTGAATGAAAAATAAAGGAATAACAAAACTGAAACGAGACACAGACGAGAGAAGAATATTAAAATTTTCGTTAAATTTCTATGACCTTGACCTTTATAAATTAAGAAAGATGTCAAGTTCATTTGAAGAGAATTTCATTTCTAACTGTTATTTTTAAATTTAAAAATTGAACTATAAAATATGTTTAAACCAATTTTTTGAACTATTTTTTATAGGAACTTTAAAAAAGTTTTATAAAAGTTTTTGGAAAATAAAGGCAAAAATGAAATGAAAATTGCAAATGAAAAAGTAAAATGTCACCAAAGACGTAATCTCATTAGACCTTTTCTCAAGGCAGTTCAATCAACTTTCTGAAACCCGAGAACACTCAAGTAGAGAAGGTAGAAGTAAGGAAAAAGAAAATTTCAATCAATATCTTAAATTGTAAACAAGCATACTCAGCAAATTTTTCATCATTTTGAGTGTTTTCATGAAATATTAAATAATGTCAATAAATATCAAGTGGTTGTAATATGTTCGAGTAAGCGGAAAGAGAAAAGCACAAATGTCACAAACATATATGTTTATATCCCGAAATCAAAACAACAGAATGCAATGATCCACAAAGAATTGTAATTTTCTCTTTATAACCGCAGAACACATGAAATTAATCATCATTGATGTTTATTAAAGCATTGCCAATTGTTATTGTAAATATTTGAGTTACATATTAATTTCATCTCATTCCACACTCAAATAACATTCAAAAACAACTGCGAATTGATTAGAGATAAATGAAAGTGATTGCCTTTAATGAATCAGTCATGTACACGCATCATGGGTATGAGAAATTTCGTTTTAATCAATTAGCATAATAATAATAATGTGTTACAAGAGAGAATGTTTAATTAATTTCAAGATGTAATTTAATTAAACGTAAACACTCACTTATAATGATTAATAAACAAGCAATAACGGCTGCCAAGGCACTTGTACTGAGCTTCAATGCTTGTCGCTCCTTCATAAATTCACAATTTTCACCCCAAAAGTTCTCGGGACATACGCAGCGATAGCGTAGACGGGGCTCTTGATTTATGCATGTTCCGGAATTGAGACACGGCATATCGAGACATTCGTTGCGATCGACGCATCCTTTGCCTTCTGATGATACGACCATGCCATCGCCACAACTATATAGAGAGCAAATGTTTTTGTTATAAATTGAACGGAAAATTATAGATAAACCACTCACCTGCATTCGTACTTATTCCATAGATCTACACACTCAAATGGCTCCGGACAAAAAGCATTGGTGCATGGATTATTTGATGCACAGTATCGTTCAACATTTCGAACGGCTGTCGCTTGCCCCCATTGTGTTCCATTTGTATGTGGCGGCAATGGTAAGCTTTTACCATCCAACCTGTTGTCATATGAATACAATAGAAGGATGATAATAAAATGTTAAAGTAAATAATTAAAATGTAACATTGCTAAGTATTCATGTCGATGTTATTTTATAATTTATTAAAGTTACTCACCTAATATCATCAATACAGCTATTTTGATAATCGCTATTAACCTCAATTGATTTAATGCCCGTAAATTCTGGTTTTCCGCCAACAAAAATTCCTTCTTGCTTGTCAATTGACAGCCATTGATGACCTTGAAATGTGAATGTTTCGTTGTAATTTTTGCCCTCGCCACCATCAATTTCCATCATGATTGCAGAGCCATAGCGATTGATTTTTACAAAATGCCATTGACCATCGTCAACCTGCACGGAAGTTAGACCAATTTGTTGTTCTTCCACTTGAGCTGAATTGAGGCTGTAACGGAAGCGTAATTTTGCTTCAAATACTTCAAGAATGCCATATTCTCGTGTCTGTTGGTCACTCATTCTGAAAATTTCACCGAATCGCTCGCGTGTTCTGAAACGCATTTGTAATGAAGTGCTAAACCGATTTGGCTCGAAACTTAATGCATATTTGATGAAGCTCTGTGATTTGAATGTAGTTGGAACGGTTGGTGTATTACAAAACTGACCAGTCCAACCTGCATGACATTCGCATTTTGGCTCATTCATGCTGCCAATGCAAGTGCCATGATCGAGACACTTATTCGTAGGATGAACATTATAGCAAATGTCTTGAATTACGGGACAGCCGGGTGCTGTGTTTTTACTCAGTCCCGGATGAGCAAGATCAATATAAACCCCATTATGTTTGATGTTTCGAATACATCCATCAAAGTATTCCCCTATTGGGTTCATTTGCCATTGCGTATTGACATAATCAAATTTTTCACGATATAATCCGCCCACTTGTAATGGTGTATTGACGTTGAGAAATTCATTGAATGGCTTTGTCTTCGATTGCGCCTGACAAGAGCTCAAATCAATTTCTGGCGATGTGCCATCATCGGCCTCGATTATTTCCGCTGACTTGCAAAAGTCCACAACCATACGAATTGTCTCCATATCCCAGAACACATCAATTTGATGCCACTCGCCATCATTGAGTAGCTTTTTTGTGCGTACAATCAATTCAGTTGTACCAGAGCCGAAATCGATGAGCAAACGCGGATAACCACGATCCAATTCAAGAGAAATAAAGTCTGATAAGTCCGTTGTAGCATTCGAATTTTGTGATGTTGGTTTGATGATTGGACCGTTATATAATAAAACACCATCGGCTTTTAATGTCACAAATTCGAGACTGAGATGTGAATTATCACACATATCGAGTGATGGATACCATGCCCATCCGTTTCCACGAAAGCTACGTGTGGTTTGCTGACATCGAGGTCCTTCATAGTTTGGCAAACAATGGCAGCGAATTCCGTATTTATTTTCAACGCACTTGCCTCCATTCAAGCATGGATGCGTCTTACACGTTTCAATTTTATTAAAAGTCTTGGCGTCACACTCGCAATTTCCAGTAGCATTGATATGAAGACCAACGAAGGCTGTTTTGTTAGCATTAACCACATATGGATTGGTATTGATATCAAGACGGCTTGAGCACGAGCCATTGCAGTTGTTGTTTTCGTCCATGCATTCATTAATATTGACCATTGTGATATTGATGCCGACAGTTGTTTCGATTTCATGCTTGTGTAGAAGCACCAGGCCATTGAGTCGCACAGCCTTATAGAAGAATTGTGTGTGAGCACTGAATCGAACGTCGGTTAATGGTGGTGATGAGTTTGGTTTCAGCTGAATGCTAAAGATATCTATATTCTTTCTATCTACATTAAGCAACTCTGCCAGCTTATCCTGAAGCTTTTCAATTTTACTGCGATGCGTCACTTGCGTCTTGCTATCCCAATTGCTAATCAATTGTTCATCCGTCAAGCCAATGACTCTTAGCGAGCCCGAATGAACAATTGCCTCATAGGGCAAATGCTTAACAGAAACAGTAATGTTGGCCGATGTCTCTTGAATATGCTTGCGATCGTAGACTTTAAAATGCAGCTTATGTTTGCCCTCGCGAGCTCCACGTCTCATCGTTAACATGCCAGTTTCTTCATCTAGTTTAAATCGATGATTTTCAACATCATTCCAGTAGAATTTTTTATCCTCTAAGTCCCAGTCGTCGAGATCATTCACAAAGATGCGACCAATAGGTGTATCTGGCGCTTGTCCTAGATAATTGTACACTGTTATGTCTTTTGAACCTGAATGCATCAAGTTGTCATTTACATCTCCCACCACTATCGTTAATGTACTTGTTCCTGTCTTTGCTGGTGTGCCTGTATAGAACAAATGAATCAATATTAATTTAAAATGAATCTAGTGAGACAGACTAAAGAATAAATGACTCTAGAAAAGAGTGCAATTATCTCTAAATACAATGTAGCAGTCGCTTTTTCACTTTTAGCAAGTAATTACCTGAGTCTTTAATTACAATTGGCAATAAATACTCTTTCTGCTGTTCTCGGTCGAATGATGATAGTGATGAAACAATTGCAACTCCTTCTCCATTAGCACCTTCTGTAATTGTGAAAATATAATTTGTTAAAATGAAAGAGATAAAAGAAGCTTTTATTCTATTTTCTTTTTGCTAGTTGCTTATTCGATCGCTTATTAATTATTAAGAGTGATTTCGAAACACAGTTGAAATGTTTCATTATAGAGGGCGTTAAAATCGAATTTAATTTTCACAAAAAATGTCTTGACCATAAAGAAAACTTTTTAGTTTTGTCAGATAATAAAAATGCATTTTAATATATCAAAAAATGTTTTCAATAGATTTTGATTTGGGTCACTTAGTTAGAAAAACTCTTTAAAAATTTGAAAAGTTTCTTCAAAGAAAGAGTTGTTAAGTAAGAAGTAAAATGAAAACTTCTCGGCATCCTTGTAACAAAACTTTCTTTTTTTTTCAATTGTAAAGTGAAAAGGGACGAATTGATTGGTCTGAAAGTAAGTGATTGTACGAATGGACAACTTTTTTTTATACAATTTTCTCAATGTGCATGGGAAAGAAAAAAAAGAAAAAAGTATTTATGGTTAACAAAAGAAAAAGAAGAATTTATACCATCTCGAGCCAACTTTTTCTTTTGTGTGTGATAAGGAATGCCATGAATGATAGAAAAAGCTTACAATCGGGTAAGGTGAAGATGAGAAAAAAGAGAAACAGAAAAAATTTCTCGAGGACAGAAAAAGAAAAGTTTTGGTACTTTGAAGTTTAATCTTGATTTTTTTCTCTCCTCTGAGCTGCTCATTGAGAAAGAAAGGGACAATCTGCAGCAATATAAGAGAAAAATATTCCTCGGGTGTATGTGCCAAAAATACTCACTCTGATTCTGTTCGACTTTAAATGACGATCTAATTGTGTCGTCAGCAGATGGATCCAATCGAAATTGAAATGGTGCACCATTACCACGCAGTGCATCGTCTCTATCCATTGCCCGAATCTCAATGATTTTTCTTGGCGGTGAATTTTCTGGCACGATAGGACGATAAGTTTCTGCAAATTCTGGCGCATTGTCGTTAACATCTTTCACAATTACGACAAGCGAAGCTGTTGCAGTTCTTGGTGGCGTGCCATCATCAATCGCGAGAATCTCCAAATCATGGCGTGCGCTTGTCTCTCGATCTAATGGCCTTTGTATCGTGACCACACCATCAGAATTTATCGTAAATTGTCGATGCCGATCCGAAGTGCGATTAATCATGTACATTAGCTTTCCTTTACCGCCTTTATCCAAGTCAATGGCTTTAAACGTTCCCAAGACTTTACCGATTTCTGCACTCTCATACACAGATGCTTCGATTAATGGCTTCTTGAATTTTGGCTGTAGTATAGAAAATGTTCGTAAACAAATCAATAAATTATGTTGGAATATTTTTTATGTGTGTTTATAGCAAAGAAGGAGGGAAAATGAAATGTGTGTCAGACCTGATGCTGCAATCAACGCGCATCGTTCATAAATTATTTTTTTTTCCTTTTTATACATTCATATACGCCCTCCAAACTTAGCAATAATCATTATTTAGATTAATGCAAGAAATAAATCTTTTGTTCAATTTTAATCGTTATAATTCAAATTATTTAACGAAAGATTTTAACGAAGAAAGAATTTTCTGAATGTAAACAAAAGAAATTTTGTAAGGAATTTTTGAATTTAAAGTGCTTTAAATTGTAAATTATCAAAGAAATTTTGCATATAACTTTACAAAATGTGAGGTAAAAAATATTTGATTGCAAATAGAAGTCTTCTTGAGGAATAATTTTAATTTTTAAAGTAATTTATCATAATCATGAAATTTTACCTTCTATCTTGATAATAATTGATCTTACCGTGTTATCATTAATATCTTTAAGCTTCACAATAACCCACGAATGTGCCACATGATTTTTATCAGTATCATTTATCTTCTCATCGTCTTTTACTTGTATACGAAAACGAAATCCATTCATTTGCATTGGATCTTCATAATCGAGTGGTTGAATGACTTTAAGACTTCCCGTGCCATCTGTATTTTTTATCATTGCAAATTTATCAGCTCCATAGCCACTGCTATCGATAATTTTATATTGAAAATTATTGATCTCATCATCATCGTTGACTGTGACAGTGAGAATTGGTAAATCAGGAAGTGTCGCTCCATCAGTTTCTTCTACTTCAACAAACCACTCGTCTTTTGTAAAGTGAGGTGGCATGTCATTTAAGTCTGTGACTTTTATCGATGCTGTACCAGTTCCTTTCAGCCCACCACCATCAGTGGCAACTATCTGTAGTGAATAGTCAGGCGTCTTTTCTCGATCTAAACAGCACACTGACGTTTTTATCACGCCCGTATCGGGATTGATTTCAAATATTGGCGCTCCCGTATCCTCTTCAATGGCATTTTTCTCAATTGAATAAATCAATTTAGCGTTAGTTCCCTCGTTGATATCATCGTAATCGTCTGCTTTCATTGTCATGACATACATGCCAGCTGTTCCATTTTCTGTGACATTGCCGTTGTAAGTACCATGAGGGAATACAGGCTGTTATGGAATAGAAAGAAAGGCAATTTGCAAAAATGCTATTGTTGCTATTTTTTCATCTTAATCTCATCACTAACCGCATTATCGTTAACATCTTTTAGATTGATTTGTACTTCTGCGAAGCCAACTAGTCCTTCACCACCCTCATCTTGGGCAAATACATTGAAGCGCCATTGAGATCGACCATGTGGTGGATCTCTGTTAAGGGGCTGTTAAAGGGATTAAGTATTGAAGTTGTTGCTGCTCTAAATTGGATTTGTGATATGTTTCTTTACCTTAAGCACAAAAATTTCACCAGTCGCTTTGTTAATATCAAAGTTGCTCTCGGATGGATTTTCGGCATTGATGCCGGGTCCAGTCAAAAAGTAAATTATATTATTTGGTCTATCTACATCAGCATCATTTGCTGTTACCTGTTAAACAACAAAAAAAAAAAATGTAAATTTATAAATTTGATCCACGAAATTGTTCTCATGCATTTATTCAAAAAGTGATTTAATTAAAATTGTTCCACAAGGGAGAGAGTAAAAAAGTTTTCATCCACTCAGGGTTGAAGAAGAGAAATGAATAATTAAAATGGAAGTCTAGCTGGTTTGCTTGCTTGCTTTTGTTATATATGTATGTTCATGTACAATTTTATCAGCTCAGAATTTCATTGAATTCGAGGCAGAATGTCAAAAGGTATTTAATTTAATGTTGAAGGATGCGACATGAAAGCGATGAAAATTATTTTTTTGCATTCATTTAAACTTCGTGGCTGGTGAACGATGGTAGAATGCAAAAGTATTGCTAGAAGCTTTCATGTTTGTTCAATGTTGAATGCCGTTTGCTTTTATCTCTATCGCATACTGCAGTTTCAGTCATCATATGATGATGGATAAAAGATAGAGGAAAATTTAAAATTAATTTCATTACGTCAAGTTTTATGTCGCAATAAATTAAATTTATTTGTTTGTCTCACTCACTCAAATTTCAATCATTTCTTCTTGACATTTTCAATTAAATTCAGTCTTGACTTTCAAATCTACCCACTGTAATCTTGATGGGTATTTAATTTTATAGAAATTCCACAGCATCATTTTGCAATGATTTGAGCAACCTTTTTTTTCTTGTAATCGACCTTCAATGTGACGAAAAAGCTACCTTAATTATTATGCAATTCACTTACAAATTCAATCTCGAACGAAGGCTCAATTAATTCCTTTTTAAACTTAGGTAAATAAAGAGATGTTCTTCTATGTAAAAACCTTTTTTAATTTGAGAAATTTCCTTAACCCAGATCGCATAAAAATAGCAAGATGAAGGGAGAGAAAACATTCCAATGGATATTCCATGTTAATTATTCAGAAGTGAAAGAAAATACTGAACATCTGTTGGGATGTGGAGGAATTTTCCGCGTTTCCTCTTCTCTTCTACTACACTAGTGTTTTGTGTTTTTTTTGTGAACCTCAGCAATGAATTTTTAATAGTCTAGAAATATGAGCGCTCTCTTACCTTTAGTACTCGCTTTGGAAGTGCACGATCATCTTCCTCGGTGATTTGTGTGCGATATGAAGTTTTCTCAAAAATTGGCTGTAAATTTAAAATTGAAACAATATTTAGTTTTGCTTTAAATATTAATTTTAGAGTTAAAAATCTTTAAATTTTATTTCATTTATAGGGTTCGGCATTATGCAGATCTATCTAATATGTTCTTATTAGCATAATGTCGAACCGTATTTATTTATGAATAAATCAACACTTATTGATGTTAAAAAGCAAAAACAAACTAAAAGCTTAAGATACAAAAGAATTAGACGAAGAAAAGCTTGTAAACAGCTTTGAAATGAAAGCTTAAAAGCTTGAAAATCAATTTTGTAAACACAAAACTTTAAAGTAAATTTTATTAAATAAAACCTTAATGTTAGACTGTTTTAGACAATAAATAAAATTTATATAACGATTTGAAACCTAAAAAGTAAAGAATCAAATCTAAAAGCTAAGAAATAAGAAGTGTAAATTCGAAAATAAAATTTTGTAAACAAAAATTTATTCAATCATTACAAAATGTCAAATAAAATAAAAAATATTACTCACAGAATTATCATTTACATCTCTAACGTTTATCACAACCGTTGTGTAGTTTTCCTTAAAACTATCGGACGCTGTAATGCGCAGCTCATACTAAAATGAAAGCAGAAATGTTGTTGATGAATTATTGGAAAAGTTATGTAATAATATGAATTTCAAAACACATGACTCCCTGCCTCTATTTTATTGTGAAATGGTACGATTGGCAATTAATGCTAAAACGAGCGTAAAAAGGGCTCGTCTACTCGAGAATTTGTTATAATAATAAAACATCAGTTATTTGTTGGACGCAAAAACAGATCCAATTGATGACATAGCAAAAGGTTATACTTACTTTTTTGATTTTTTCATAGTCGAGTGCGCAGGCTATAAAAATTTGACCCGTTGTATTATGGATGCGAAACGCTCCGTCAAGATTACCACTAGTTATTTTATACTGAACAGGAGATGCTACTGGTACGAAAGAAGAGAGAGAAAATAAATAAAATTATGATTTTTATTAGATAAAAAGCAGTTTATAAAAAAAAGTGTTCGTATAGATGAGTGAACAATATACACTCGAATGATGATAAGCGCTTTTTTCTTTTGGCATGCGAATATACATCATTGGTATGGGCTTCGCCAATTGAGTGTGCATGGCGAAGATATGAGATAGTGGAAAGCTATAAATTTCAGTGTGCTGAGCAGGATCTTTCAATAAATGTAAAATCAATTACGAAAACTGTGTGTGCATGCATGCATGATTTGTCGATCGAGTTTCAGAGAGAGAGAAAAAGCCACACATTTTACAATATTATCTATAGTAAATTGAGTTTAACCTCATTTCCATCTACACAAAATCAAAATCTTTCCATTAACTTTTTCTATCTATCTCTCACTCTCTGTGTCTCTTGTAGTCAGAACAAATAAATTTCCGATCTACATTTTACTCAATTCACTTATTCTCTATTTCCTAATGCATTTCAATTTTATTCATTTATTCATTGCTTGAAAATTGACTTTTTTTCTTGAGTTAAATTTCAAAACTTTAATGAACTCATTAAACTCGCTGGCTTAGAACGGAATGCAATTAAAATGCTTTCAACCACTTGAGTGCAAGTAAGTAAATAAAAGCTTTAGTCCGCTTTGGCATGTGCAGTTTAATGTGATCGTAAATGGCTACATTGTGATACGGAAAATTTCATCTATGCAATTTTTACATCATAATAAATCCATTGAGAATAAAAAATCGAAACTTTTTCCATCAATTCGAACAGAAAATTTTTTTGTTCGCTTAACGTTAATGAATTTATGAGAGCAGTTCCAAGCTAGTGGTTACAGTGAAAAATATTATTTGAAAAGTTTATTTTTGATTGAAATCTCTTTTTTTAATGAAAATTGCTACCATAGGAAATTTTATGTATTTTTTGATATTGCAAAAAATATTTATTGTGAGTTTGCAGTTAGTTAGGTAATGAAAATTAATTATTGTTGCAACATAAACTGTAAACTTTTTTGTTAATTGAAAAACATTTCATTTTAGTGTAATTTGATGAAATTCAAGCTTTAACATAGTAAGTAATTAAAATTATTTTTATTCATTTTAATTAAGGACAATGAACTTTTCGCAGCAATTACCAAGGTTTGAGATTTTTTTATATTAAAATTATTTGATTTTCATTTTAATTTTGATTTTATCGTTAGAGTCTTTTTTTCTAAGACTCGTTTCCTTTACTAAATAGATATTTATGCTTTTGGTATTGATCCCAAGACTTCAGGTTTTTTGATATCAACTTTATTTTTGTTTATGTTTCTCATTTTCCCTAAATTTTGATTTTCTCGTAAAAATTCTAAGACTTGAAATTTCTTAAGAAAAGACATATTTTTGTTTATACATGAAGAATTTGAAAATTTTAAATACGTTTGGAATTAAAAAGATCAAGGAAGAGATAAAAGTATTAAATATAAGATCACAAAGTTATAAGGCCTAAAACTAAGTAATGATTAAAATTCAAATATATGGAGAAAAATATTTTATATAAGTTTTTACGATTTGTACTTATAAATTGAAATTTTATGAGCGCTAAAAAGAAAATTTTTTAATACTATAAACCCTGGTAGTTTCATTTGAAATTTTGACCGTTGAAAATAAAATTTCAAACTTGCTTTCACCCCCCTTTTCGAACAGATTTTGAATTTTCGAAACACGTTTTCAAAAATAATTTTTGAAACAAAAACAAAATAATTCAAATTTTAAGCTAAAATTATGTGAAATCAAGCCTAGATTAAACTTATGATAATTTCCTTTATAAAGAGGAACTACAATAACTAGCTAAATAATGTTATTTAAGTTTTTTGTTATCATACTTTTTAAAATTTGAATGATTTCGAAAAATTGTAGTTGCATGTCGCGGGTTTTTTCTGAATTCTCTAACGGTTGATTGAAACTACCAAGTTATAAACATTTTCATTAGCATTATAACAGTTATAATTTTATGATATTTATAAAAAAAACTTTATAGCACTAAAATATTTTTGGTTTAAAGTTCATAAATTTGCCTTTATAAGAACAAATCGTAAAACTTTATGCTTGTTGTAAAACACTTTTTTTCCGTGTGCATATTAAATAGCAAACTTTTTATTGATAAATTCGTATCCCTTGATTTTAACCTAGTTTTAAGAACAATAGATTTTAAACACATCATACATCTGAAGGTGTTTATAACTTTCAAACAATTAAAATGATTAAAAACATTAAAAACAACAATTCATTTTTCATTTCCATAGGAAACATTTATAGAAGCTTTTTCATTCAGTATTTACTACAGCAATCTCAATTATACAATAACAAAAAGAACTTTTTATGGCTTGCTTGCTTTTATCTCCTACAAATAAAATGTATGAGATACTTTAATATCTTCTACTCTCATTCCTACTCTACCTAATCTATAATAGGCAATAGACATACAAAGGCAGAGAAATTTCTATGCCAAATATTGATTTTCTCTTTTATTATTTACGCTTTTGAAATTGAAACTGGGTCTATTTGGTCTTTGCCTTCATTCTCTTTAGTTTTCGCATCGTGAATTTGCTTATTCAATAGTTCTATTTGTTTATTTATAGAATTATTAATGGTAGAGAGTAAATGATGAAGCTCAAACTCTCTATAGAATAGAGAAAGAGATTAGATAAATAAAATGAAATTAGAAAAGTGATCACTATAACGACGATGATTAAATTGGGTAAAATATTTGTTATTTGTATGAAGGGTGAAGCCAAATTACGTAAACTTTCTTCATTTTGCTTTAGCTTCATATAAATGTTTTATTACTTTTGTTTACATTTGCAGCTCTTTTATATATATGATACTTAGATTATATCTATGTATGAACATTTCTTTTTTTATTCAGTAGCAACAAACAACATTCGTAAAAGTTTTCATCATATTTATTTTAATATTTTCTCACATTAATGTGCTTTTCAAGGTAATGAAACTGTTTGTTTTGGAGTCATATTTAAAATATATTTTGAAGAAAGGAAAATAAGTTAAAAAATTCATAGCAAATATTGGATTCTATAGAATTCGGTTACAACGATAACTCATTATAAGAGCAGTTAAAGAGGTTTAAGTTGGCATTCTGTCAAGCTTTGAAAGTCAAAATGTCTCTTTTTTGCTCGTTTTTTAAGAGAAATTCATTGAGATCTTTTTAGTTTGACTTAATTACTCGTGTTTCTTGCTATTTTAAGTAATATTTACCAGTATTGTTTGAGTTTTAAGAGATTTTTGTGCAATTTTTTGATATAAAAATGTAAATGAAAAAATCTAAATTTTCGTCTTTAGAAGAATAAAACCAAAGAATTGAAACAAATTTTGGAAGTTTAATGAAGTTTCTGGCTGTTTAGCTATGAGTATCTTCACCTTACTTTCCAGCAGCACAAGAGCTATCTGTTTACTTCACTTTACAAATTAAACTTTTATGTTCAACGAGTTGCTCATTAAATATTCTTTTACTGTTACTTTGTGCTATTTTTTATGTGCATTTTTCAGGTAAAAGCATTTTTTTATGTTATCATAGATAAAATGTGAGTAGCGTCAAAATTTCATGATGAATAGAACTATTTGCGATTTTTTTTATGATCAAGAAGACCTCTCCATTATCCAGAGGAAAAAAGAAAAAACGGAAGCGGTTTTCCTTTTAAATTGTGCCTCGTTAAGTATCTTGAAACTCATTTCGCTCATGCTGTTTTTACACGCTGTGTGTACTTTCCTCTCATCTCATAATTTCGCATCATCATAAAAGTCCCAAGTCATAAATTCCACAAAGATAAAAATAACACAAGAAAAACGAAATTTACTCACATTCATTGTGCGCCGTTCGAGCTGAAACTGTAAGTATTGGATGATTAATTTCCTCATTTTCATCGACCTCAGTTTCATAGAATGCTTTCTCGAAGAATAGAGGATAATCTTCCTTATCAGCGATTCCAGTGCGAATGAATTTTGTAACTGTAAATAAAAGAGAAAGAAGAAAAATATTATAAGCAAGTGTTTTGCGCATTTTTTTGATTAATTTGTGTGAGATTGAAATCACAGCTGGCCACTATTGTTCCCATTATATCCCATCAATTCCCATTTACGACTTGATTAAGATTCTCATGACGATCTTTTTTTTCTTTTTCTTCCTTTTTTTGTATAATATTAATCAAGGATTAGAAACTTTTTTGTTGGCATTTTTGTTTATTTCAAAGGGAAAATTACTTGGAATTAAAATCAATTAAGTGTGAAAACAAGCATTTGTAACTGTCATTTAATTTTTGAATTGTTATAATAATTTTAAGCCCCTGCAAGGGGAAAATAAGTTTAAAAATTTTTTAAATTTCGTTATATTTAATAACAAAATATTTCATTATTTTTTCATTAAAGGTTTTTTCCCTAAAGTTTCTGTCAGTAGAAAATTCACTCTCATTCCAGAATAAAACTGAAAATTCGTGTTTATATTTTCTCTGTTGTACATTTTACGCCAAGTGAAAAGAACTTCAACTTTATGCCACGTTGTGAAACTTTTTATCACTTTTTGCCACTTTATGCAACTTAATGCAGCTTTTTGCAACGTTTTACGGAAGTTCTTTTGCCTTGGTATTATGTCAGAGTTACTACAAAATAGAAAGGAAAGAACATTTTTTTCCGGAAGAATTTTTATTTCTTTTATTTTCATTTGCTTGTTTATATTTGTTTTTTATTCTCTTCAATTCTAGCTTAATTCTTTAAGATCTTTGCTCTTAGCTATCTATCATTTAAAAACAGATTAATATTCTAGTCAAGTCAAATATTGAAATATCAAAAATCTCCAACAATTTAGAAATCAAAACAAAGAAAATCAATTTGACAAAAGTCATTTGATCCGAGTAACCAAAAATACATTAAGACTTTCTGTTTAATTGCCTTCGCATGCCAAAAGTATATAAATGGAAAGCGTAACGTATTTTTGGTTACTCGCAAGTTAAAAAAAGAGTTTCAAATCCTTAAAAATAAATGATAGATAAGAGAAAGAAAGGATAGGATAGAATTATTTACAGCAAAAGTTTCTTATTTATCAGATTATGTTCGGCTTTTGGCTAGCCTATTGACAATGGTCCAAAAGTGTTTTCTAGTCTCAAGGGCATAATGAAATTATTGTATTCATTGCGATAATTTTGAGAGAGAGAAGAGAAAAGAGAAATGTTTTGTTATGCAAGTGTCATAAAGCACAATGTCTTGAAGGCATTCATATATGAATGATATTTTAAGTCAATACTCATCTAAATGGGTGTGTGTCTAGGATTTTATTTGAGTGTCAATATATGATGATAAATTTAGCAAGATTTCATCTGTATTCATAAGTAGGAAAAGAGAGATTTCTCGATTCTGTTATCTAATCCAATTACTCTTTTTTTCTCTTAAAAGATGACAAGGAGGATGTATACATTAATAAAATTAAATCTATCCTTTTGTGTTCATCATAGTTCATATATGAAAATGGAAGATGAAAGAATAAAAAGATTATTCCTTAAAGACTTTCAACTTTTTTCATTATTTAAAGCGAAAAATTTCACCTTATGCAGCAGCAGTAGTAGCAGTATGCATGAAAAATCACTATACGTAATGCTAATGTACATCCTTAGTTGTCATGCATGTCGCAGTAGTACACTCATAACACAGAAAAAAAAATTGTTTGCATCTAAATCTGCATAAAGAGGAAGAAGTGAATGAAAAATTGTACAGTAAAAAAAGTACCCGCAAGCGAATGCAATCTCCTTTTTCATTCTCTATGTCTAACTTTATTCCCATAGATAGAAGTACGATAGCTTCTACATGAAAATTGCTTCTACTCTGGAACTGAAATTTGTCACAACAAACTCGAGATTTTTCCAACTTTGCTTTTGCCCATAACGAAGAAAAATGTGCAATTTATTGTCATCGTTGAGTGTGTGTTAGAGTAGATTTGTATTCAAATTGTTTGTAAAACACTTTGAATTACTATTTCTTCATTGCTTTCTCTTTTTATTCATGTATATCGTGATTTTGCTTTGTTTATAAACATTTTTACAATTTTTTACAATGCCTGTCATTCTTTTAATGGCTTTTCTTTTGTTTTCTGTCGCTTGCAAGCAATCGAATAGAATGTAATTAAAAGGCAATGTCCAGTAGTTTTTTTTACGCTATATAGAATTCTCCAGATGATTAAGACTTTTTGTGCAATTTTAAGCTTGTCAGAAAGAAATTTTCGAGGCGATAGACACTGGGGCAAAGGACAAAAGGGCCAAAAAAATTATTTTGTGCAATTTTAAGCTTGTCAGAAAGAAATTTAATGTTAAAAAATTTATTTAGTAAATAACGGTTTATTGAAATTTAAAAAATGATGTTCGAAAAAATTTGTTTTGTTTATTTTTTTCAAAATTAAAATTAAATTTGTAATTTTTTGAGTTTAACATTTATTTAGAGAGTTTGCATTTGATATTATGATTCAATTCGATTGAAAAATGTAAAAGTAAGGTAAACTGAAAATTTATTTAAATTTCAATATTTAAATCAAAATTTTTATCAAAACAAAAGCATATAAAAATTCAAATTAAATCTTTAAATAAAAAATTATCAATACCTCAAATATCCTCTCTTGATCAAAAACTATGTCATTCAGTTGACAACAATGAAGTTAAAAAAAGTTTTAGCCACAATAAAATTTCAATACCACAACACAACAGCATAATTTAATTTTTATCATATAATATTTTTCAACACAATATCATTTTCTCCCTCTCGCTTATATTTTTTACCATCCGACACCCGACAAGCACATACACAAAATATTTCCTCCTGACCAATATTTACCGCCTATGCGAGATAGCAGGAAGAGTGGAGAGCCATAAAATAAACCCAATCAATTGATAAATTGAAAAAATATTTTTTATAGCACAAAAGCAGGATGATCGGGATGAAATTGAAGTTTATCACCACGAAGGACAACAACAAATAATAAAATTTTTAATTTTTTTCCAAGCAATAGCAAATTTTCATCTTATTCAATTGATATAAATTGCTTTTAAAAGTTTTAGCTTTGCTGAAAGATTTAAAAGTTTCCATTATACACAAAAATCATTTTAATTGATTTATCGATAAAAAAGCGAAGAAAAACCTCAAAGTTTCATTCACATTTTTAATGGATACAGCTTTTTCTCTCTCATGTGTTTAATGAAATTTTGCTAGCCAATATCGAAAGATAGATAGATAATATTGGCAACAGAATGAAAATTACACTCGCAGTGTCGGCTGTAAAAGTTTATTTTTTTGTTGGGCGAATTATGCCGCAAAGGCAGGCGAGTGAATGAGATTGCATAGAGTACAGAATCGTGTAGATGAAAAGCTGTTAATTGGCAGCCATAAAAAGAGGGAAATTTTTATTGCTCTTAATCTACATCAATTGCTCTGATTTTTATTGGCATTCACACACTCATATATATATAACTGTGCCGTTCGCTAGTGCTATTTATCGCATATGACTGCACAGACCGTAGGAAGTGTGTATATCATAAATACAGAGTTCTTTCATTTCTGTAGAATAAAAGGAAATGGAACGAGACGAACAAAAGTCGAGAGAGTGAGTAAGAAAAAATATATCTGAATTTGCTGTTGCACATTTCGTTATTTTCCAATTCAAGGTTTGGAAATTTAAATTTTTGCTGAATTCAGTGCTGAATAAATTTTTGTTGTTATGCTGAATTCAGCACGGAATCAAAAAATCATTTATTGAATAAAGTATACTTAAAAACTTTTTAAAATTGAGTTAAATTAGTCTTGAAACAAATCTTCACTCAATTCAATGCGTTTGCAAAAAAGTCTTGCTGAATGTTTTTTTCTCAAATTTTACTGAATTCATCATGCTGAATAAATTTTCAAATTTAAAATAACCGTTATTTTATAAATGTTTAAATGCCAAACCTTCGGAAAAAATTCTCAACATGAAATACATACAAAAATACTTTGTTCTTTTAATTCATCAGCACAAAAGATAATTTCCCTTATTCAAGCTTTCAATGCTACTTTGCTTTTGCCTTTTGTTATGCAGATCTAAAAGAGAGTAAAAGAGGAGGAAGAGAAAAATAACCAATTCGAAATGAATTGTATGTGTTGTGTGGCGATGGGTCGAGACTGCTGGCACCAATAATCAAATGAACGAAAGCAAAGCGAATGGAGTGAAAAAGTTTGTTTTTATTCGTTGATGGTGAACGAGGAAAATTGTCAATACAATGACAATGATGGAAGTAAAATGAATGGATTCTGGTCGTTAATTTATTACAATGTGTGCTTCTGTCAATGCGATGAACAACGCCTTAATTTATTTAATTTCACACATCAATTAACTTCTACAATTATTAATTTAATGAGTTCCTTCTGCTTCTAGCGGCAAACTTTTTTTTATGCCTGTAATCCATCATTTTCATCAAGTTGATTTTAACGAGATAAAGCTATGAAAGCTTAAAATTTTTCATTAAATGATTCCATGAATAAAAATTTGATGTTAACGAGTTTTATGAAGCTTTAGATTAATAAGAAATTCAGTTTAAAAAGATTTTTAATAATTCAAGAGAAAATTACAGTGAACTAAAAAGAACTTCGTAAAAATAGTTAGTCATTAATATTCAAATTGATAAATTTATCAATTTAAATTATTTTCGAATTGTTTTCAATTTCATTTTCTAAAAATAACAATAATAAAAAACTGTTATCATTAATAAATGAAAATTGTTTTTCTCACGCTCATCATGTTATGAAAATTGAAAACAATTGTCGTTTCAGCTGTTCACTCTTTCGAGAGAGACATTGAAATATAAAAATGAATAAAATTTAATTTATTTGTTATTTGCAGTGTCTAATATCATTTTACCTACTGTTGACAGTTTCTATTTTGTTCACCATTCTAGATAACACCACAATTGTAATCAAATTGATATTTGGGAGAGAAAGTCACTTGAAAAATCAATAAAAATAAGGTTTTATGATTAAAAGTCATTCTTTGAAAATAACGGTCAATATGAATTTAAAATAATTTTAATGTTCTACAAAAATTTCAAAAATAACGGTTTTTAATAATTAAAAATATTTAAATATCTAAAATTTAGTTAAATTTTAAATATTAAAGCACTTGTATGGTAATTTAACATAAAAAATTGTTAAAGAATTAATTCTTGTTTAGTGTAATATGTCATGAACATTAGTCGTCACTTGATAACTGTCATTGACAATATTAGCAACATGGCAGCAACACGACATTTACTGACGCATTAATTTGTACAGCATTCATAAATTTGAATTTAATAAAGCTCGTGACGAGGACAGCAGTTCCATTTAGAAATTTTTTTGAACTTCACAGTCTCGCATGAATAACTTTCAAAGACACCTGATTGCTTTTTAAATTAAAAACTTTTTTGCATGACATAAAATGAAAAATTTTCATCAGAATTTTCAATAAGAATTCATCAGAATGAAAATTCCATCACTAGTTAATTTGTGAGTGGAATTTTGTCACTTTCAATAAACAATTTTTCAACCTAAATAAATTTAAAGTAATGTTGTCTTGTTTTGAAAAAAGAGAGAAGGAAAAAAACTTCCGGAAAGTTTATACAAAATAAATTTTTGTAATTAAAGTCGAAAGCCACAAACATACAACATATACAAAAGCAAGTGAACAAACAAACACAGTTGTGACAAAACCACAAGCATCAGTGATAACATAGCATGGCACGACTTTATTACATCTTCTTAAGTGAAACCACACACATACACAAGCCAGTGGGATGAGTTGAAGGATTATTTTGAGCAGAAAAAAAAGTTTATTTCATTATTTTTCCTCGAAGCAATGAAATGAAGCTCAACGCAATACGACACGCAGTGAGCGTCAGTGCCATTCTTTTCATCTTTTGCTCAGTTTTCCATCTATTCATTATCCTCATTTAATCCTCATTTGATCAAATACAACAACTAAAATGACTTTTCGATTTCTTTCTTCTTTTCTGAAACCTTTTGAGACAACATTTGTGCTGGATAGGACAAATTGGATGTCAAATAAACATTTAAGCTTCATTTTCTACCTAACCATCTGTATATATTACTTTTTTTCTTTTCTATCTAACAGGAATGGAAAAGGAATATTTGACAGCTTGTT
Source organism: Polypedilum pembai (assembly GCA_014622435.1). Lineage (NCBI taxonomy): Eukaryota > Metazoa > Arthropoda > Insecta > Diptera > Chironomidae > Polypedilum > Polypedilum pembai. The sequence goes on along the minus strand of JACWBX010002780.1, from coordinate 9,447 downwards.
TTGAAAAGATTTCAATTTGAGCTTAAATCTCAAAATTTAAAAATTTCTCAAAGTACAAAGTTTAGTTAATTGTGCTTTTGTTTATATTTTGAATATGTTTATTGTGTTTAAGTTTGATCCGATTAAGGAAATTTTTAGAATAAATTTTTGTACTAAATTTAAAATATTGTTCTAAAATAATTTTTATCCAAGTACTAAAAGAACTTTTTTGAATAAATTTTGTTCTAAATTCAAAAACTTGTTCTAAATTGTTTGCCAAGTACTAAAATGTTCAATAAACTTTCTTGAATAACTTTTGTTAGCTTTTTTTATCATTTTGCTATTCAGCTCCAATTTTTGATATAGAAGAAAGAGAGAGAAAAAGAAGTTTAATTTAATGCCTTTTTATGCCCATAAACATTTGATGACAGGCGTCGTGAAGTGAGAGAAATATAAGCATCAAGTCTGACAGAAGTAATCAAAGTTTTTGCTTCATTCCGAAGTGAAAAGCACAAATTTTTCCCTGTAAAAAAATATTGAAGAGAGAAATTTTCATTTGCTTGTTTTTCACACATTTTTTAAATGCGTGCCTTGAGGATTACCTAAATATAATGTGAACTGGGAAAATTTATTGACCTTGAAATGAATTTTTTTTTCTGCGAATTTATTTGTGCGGTTTTAAGGGGAAAAATATGAGAATTTGTTTTACGATTTTCATTTCGAGCTGTGAATAATTCAAAAGTTTAAGCAATTTTTTTTTGTTTTAGTCAATTGCATGAGTTTGTGACAATGAATGAATTTGTTAACTTTACTTATTGCAACATTGAATGAGAATTTTATTTAAATTAACCACATTAATTTTTTTCCTTATTCTCTATTATATCTGATTTACTTCATTAGTGAAGATTTCTCTTTTTTTTGCACAATATCATTTAATGAATCCATTTAGAATGAGGAAAAAGTTGAAAGACAAAATTACATTTTAATCTTCCTGCATTTGCTCTCTTTTGTCTGCAATGACTAAAATGCTTAATCCCACAATTTGATCAAACATGATAAAGTTCTTCTTCTACTTTTCTGTCTTTCTCTCTTTCATATTATGTGTTGTAATGTAAAATTTATATTATATATGAGAAAAAAAGAACAAAACCACTCTGCAATGAGCATTTTAAGCTTACATGAAATGTGTTCAAACTCATTTCTAAATAATTTACATATACATTCACGAATGATGTGATTTTCATTTCATGTGTGTATGGGACATCAAAATCAGGGTGATGAAACATTTGGAATTTTTTTTTGAAAATTCGAAAAGTAAAAGACAACATTCATTTTTTGTTGTTACTAAATTAAACATTTCTAAGCTGAATAAGACAAATATTCAAAAGTATGAAAATTTTGAAAAACTTTTTATCTTTATTTCTTTGTTTACTTTCGAACAGAGTTTTTATGCTACTGGTTTGTAGCCAGTAACCAAAATCTACTGTAGCTAAAATCTAATTTTGGCTACTGCTATTAGCTACTTTTTTCTCATGAAAAAGTGAGTGGTCAGTAGGCAAAATAGTAGATTTTGACAGTATTCAAATGGTCACTGCAGTCAAAAGCTACTTTTGAAAAAGTAGCCAGTGATCTCAGTAGTCAAAATCTATTTTAAAGTGCAGCCGAAAACTGCAAAGTAGATTTTACTTTTACAACTTTGCAATCGATTGCAAAGTTTTTGTTTCAAATTTATTCCAGAGTTGTTCACGATTGAAAAAAAGTAGAAAACACAAAATTGACTGCCTTGTCAACTTTTCGTAGAGAGCTATTTTTAAAAAATTTGAAAATTAACTAATGCTTATATTTTCTTTTCAAATCATTTACTTTCTTTATGTTAACACAAAAGGGTTAAATAACTTTCTACCAAAAAGTTTGCATAACATCAATTTTGAAATGTTTTTGTTTACATTTTTAAGGAAAGTAGAATTTCCACGGAAATATGTTGAAAATTTATCACAAACCCTAGAAAAAATTCTTTTATTTCCAAAATTGTTATTTTAAATTTTTCAATTTTAATTTCGAAATTTTTCGCAGCTTTCCACAAAAAGATTTCTTCACCTTGCAATTTAATTCTTCTCTTTTTGTTTAAATGAAAAATTAATGTGAAATAAAAATTTTCTTTTTGAAAAAATAAATGTCATTTTTGTAGCGATTTTTATTTTGAACTGATTTTAA
>JACWBX010002779.1:4727-23014 GCA_014622435.1 Polypedilum pembai | reverse complement strand
ACTTTGTTGAAAGTAAAATTTACTTTAATTTAATGAAAATGGTATTCACTATAAATATAGTAAATTTTACTATTCATATAGTGAAAAAATCACTATTTAAAATAGTAATTTTTACTTTACAAAGTAAAATTGCAAAAATATTTTTTTACTAGAAAATAGTAATTTTTTGTATGGACCTACTTTTTTTATAGTAATTAATAGAATACTATAATTTCACTATTTCAATAGTAAGATTTTTTCTCTGAGTGAACGATTTAATCAAAACTAACTAGAGAAAACAATATTTCGTACAATATTTCATATCTTCGAAGTAAATAAACAAACGAGTAATAAAGTTCGGGAAATATCACTTTATAGAAAGTAAATGTGCTAAAAATTTTAACTCAGTAAACATTTTGTTTCTAAAATATAATTTTAAATGTTTATTAAAAATATTTTCTATTAAAGATACAAATATTTTTATCTTGAAAAACATAATTTAGATCATAAAATCTAAAAGCAAAAAAATTTTCCATTTTCAAAACAAAAACAATTTTTGAACTTTTTTCCTTGAATAAATAGGTGATAAATTCTTTTCAGCTACAGAAAAGAAAGCGCAATCAAAAAAATTAATGTGTTCGAGTGTGAAAATGAGATGAAAATAATTAAAAAAGCAGAAAGAAGTTGAGAAAAAATTTAATGAGTTTATTAAGTATATATTTAAAAATATCACGAAAAATAAGAACTTTAAGAGAAATTAAAATAGAATTTAAAATAATTTTTCTACCAAACGCCACAAATGATGATAAAATAAACGAAAGTTCATTTGCTAATTTTGACAATACCGGCGTTTGAAAACAACAAAAGCAAATTTTTCTATTTTTAAATGCTTTATGAATAAAATTTGTGTTTTTTTCTGTTTGAGTCATACACAGATGAAAATAATGAAAGAAAAAAATAATGTAATGATGATAATCACTGCGTTTTGTAGTTGAAATATACAAAAAAGTTACGTTTATTTGTAGTTGACAATTTTTATCGAGATCGACATAAAAAAGCACATGATTGCTGACACAAATGTACTTATTTGTAAATGTCTGTTTCCATTTATCTCTTTACAATTAATCAAAGTTGGATTTTTGCGCCACTTCGGTAAATACTCGTCATTTGGATTTTTTTTTTACTTTTAACTGATAAGGAAACAAAGTGCAAATGAGTATGTGAATGCTCACGTGAAGTCACGTTTTTTGCAGGCTGTTTGATAAAAATGTCAAAAGTTATTTAATTTTCAATGATTACAAATTTTTAGATAAATGAAACAAGAAAACTTTATGAAAAAATTCTTTATACCTGGCGTAACGTTTGATGTTCAATTCTTAAATATTTTTAAAATTTTATTTTATATTTTTCAATTTTTGTAATAAAATAATAATTCTAATTGAGTGCAGATGACTAATTTTCAGTTAAAATTCACTGAACCGAAAGTAATTTGAGTTTAATGTTATTTGCTTTACTCTAATTTTAGTAAAAATCAAAAAACCATAAAAAGTTACTGTAAATAATTACAAGCTTAAATTAATTTTATATAAATCAAAATTCATGAACAAAATAATAATTTTTTTCATATTTGATTCTTCTTTAGCACTTTAAAATTCAAATTAGCGTCATTTATTTACAGACAAATATTCTCATTGCAAACCACACATTATTCTTCATCAAAAACTTCTGTGTGTTGCTATTTGTGATGGTAATTTACATAGCTATAAAATATCTGAATTGTTGAAAAATTAGAGCTTAACTGACATTCAAAAGAGTCAAGAAATGACGATGGATATAAAAATTTATTGTTCTAATACTCTTCATGCTCAATGACCTTCATTGATGAAAGTTATGACAGTAAATTGACCTAAACAAACGCAACTGAATTAAAAGATAATCATAAAAAATTTTTATGTTAGTTAAAAAAAGAAAATTCATAAAAGATCCAGTAAATCAATAGACCAAATTTATTGATTATTTACTTAATTTATTAATTAATTCGCATTCCATTAATTTGACGAAATATTTGCTTACATTCTAATAGAATGATTTTAACAGCTCAAAAAGTATTATTTGAATGTGTGCTTTGTGTGCATTTACAATGAGCTTCAAATATTTGCACAGAAATTATCTTTATTAATCAAGATTATTTTATGGGTTTGTAAAGTGTGAGCTAATTAAGTGACTAAATATATGGCATTATTATTCAATTAATGTATATGAATGAAAGCTAATCAAAACATGCGAGTGAATTGAATATTAATGAATTATTGAGCGACTTTTTAATTAAAATTTGAGAAATTTTTATAAATAAATAAATACTGAAGAATAAAATAAAAGAAGAAAATTATTCTTTTATTATAAATTAAAAATTGAATTCGCTATTAAAATTGTGTTTAGATTAAAATTAAACTCAGATTAAATTTAGACTAGATTAAAAAGAAAGATTAGATTAATTTATATATAATTCGATTAAAAATATTTTCTCTCTTTTTTCTCATTCCAGTCCTTATGCTAATTAATAATAGATTCGGATGTCTTGAGTCACCTGAGAAAGATAGAACACATATTGGATGGTATGCGGCTGCAGCATTTTGTTACATTTCGGCAATGGTGTGTGGTAATATGGCACTTAGATGGATCACATATCCAACACAAGTCATTGCTAAATCATCTAAACCTATTCCTGTTATGGTAAATTAAATTTTTTTTTATAATTTTATTATTTTTAAAATAATTTATTTTTAGATTCTTGGAGTAATTTTAGCACACAAACGTTATACGATTCAAAAGTATATTTTCGTTCTTCTCATTGTGGTTGGTGTAGTATTGTTTATTTATAAAGAGGGAAAAGCAAAGGATGATGATGAAAATCAAATAGAAGGTCTTCTGTTGGTCGGAATGAGCCTTCTTGCTGACGGTGTTCTTGGTGCTATTGAAGACCGAATGCGTGCTGCTACAAGACCAACAGCATTAAATTTCATGTTTGCTATCAATGGATTCAGTGCTCTCATCCTTTTAGTCGGTGTCATTGCCACTACAGAAATTGTTGACTTTTATCATTTTGCAGTAAGACATCCAGATGTGATTGCTAAAATTGGTTCTGCCGCTGTAGTCGGCTCACTTGGTCAAATTTTCATATTTATGATGATTTCTGATTTCGGTCCACTGCCATGCTCAATTGTGACAACAACAAGAAAATTCTTTACTGTGTTGATTTCAGTTTTCTTTATGGGCAACCCGCTCATACCAAGACAATGGTTAGCAACTGTTATTGTCTTTGGTGCACTTTTTGCAGATGCTCTGTTTGGCAAGAAACATTTATGTGGACCAAAACCAGAACAGCATGCTGCTCCAGTGCCAACAGAAGATCCAGATGTGGAGAAAAATGGAAAAATTCAAGTCGAAAGTGTTGAGTTGCAAAAAATGAAGAAAGATAGAGCATGATGTGAGGATGAAAATGAAACAGAAGGAGAAGAAACAAAGAAAAGTGTTGAAAGTTAAAAAGTTTTATAATTTAGGTTCAAATTTAATGCATTTTACGTCAATAGGCATGCTAAAGTTGAAATTTTATGAATTAATTTTTATTTATGACAACGGTTAAAAATTTAGTGCGAATTCTCATCATAAAAGACAATCAAACAATTTCACTCAAATTCAGCATCTCTCGATTATCAAAATGAACAACAATTACAGAAAAGAAAACACAAATTTTTTACCAAAAATATTTTATTTGTTAAAACCTAAATTTTTATTTGTCTGTAAAATTTCAAATTTTAAAGTAAATTTTATTTATATAAAATTTTTGAGTTCTTTTTTTATTATTATTTTTTTCAGTTTAATTTATTTTAAATATTTATTATTTTGGATTTTCATAAAATGAAAAAAATTTAAGTTTGAAGATTATATAAAAAGATGTCGCTACGTGTTCATAACTATGTAAATTTGAATATTTTGTAAGTTTTTTATTTTTGTATAACTTTCAGAAATACTTAATATTGCTTAAATATGTCTACAAAATTTTTAATATACTTCTTTTTTGCAAACTTTGCAAATTTTTAATAATTTGTTACTAACTCTAAACTTTCAAATTGAAGTCGGATAAAAGTTCTATGCAAGAGGAATGTATTCATATTCAAAAGTTATTGTGAGACAAAAAAAGAAATTACCAAAATGAAAAAATTAAGACGTAAAAATTTTATCAAATTGGTGATAAAAACGTATAAAACTGGTAAAATTTCTCTTGATTGGTAGACTAAAAAAGCTTAAAGGCTACTCTTCGACGAACTTCCGTTGCACATTAAAAGCTTTTTTAAAGTTTATGATTTCTTACTCTTCAAATCAATACATAATTCCGATCAAATCTTCATTTTCTATTTTTAAACTTTTTGATGCTTTCTTTTTGTCTCTCAATAAACTTTGTAAGTGAATTTAGTTTATCGTAAAATTTATAAGATGAAAAATTCTTGATTTTTAAGCATTTCACGGATTTCAACACTGCTATCAAGTCAAATTTATAAATCCTAGAATAGAATTTCAAATTGTAAAGAAAAAATTACAACTATTATAAAGAAATTTATAATACTTTAAAATTTTTGTAGGACTTGTAAATCAAGCTTTATGTCAGTTATGAAATATTTTTCTCTATGTAAAATTAGATAATTTACGAAAAAAATTTGCTGCTATGTTATATGAGACGTAAAAAAGTTCTTGTTAAATGCTAAGATAAAAAGATGGAAATATATTAATTGAAATCTGATGTATTACAAAATAAAAATTAAATATTATAAATATTATCTATGACCAACTGATGTTGAGCTTCAAATTAATTCTTTGTCAAGAAAGAAGAATAAACATTTTTAGGTCTTTTGGATATTAAAATGTAATAGACAAATAGAGTAAATATTCTAATAAAAATGATATTATAAATAAAATAAATTAATAAATTTTTTAATGCTAGTACTAAATACTTTCAGAGTTAGTTTTATTTTCACTCAAAAGATTCGAATGCTTCTACAAAATATTCACTGTAATATAATTAACTTAGTGATCTCAGAACACACTCTAAAAAGTGAAATCCCTCACGATAGTTTGGTTGAGTTGTTCTGTAGTGTTACAGTGAATTAGAGAAACTGAAGCAACTTTATTAATAGTAATAAAAAACCCTTGTTTGAAATTCGCTAGTAGCAGTCATTAGCTTCTCTACGAACATGCAAAAACATACATGGCCTGTGAACTAGCAATAACTCTGCCTGCTCAAAAAAGTCAAATTAAACATAATCAACTTTATAAATATATGAAATAGAATTTTGAATGATTTAAGTCTCTATCCATTGCTATCCATTGTATCAAAAAAGTTTGATTGATTTTTTTCTGTGCAGCAAAACATTTGTCAACACGTATGCAATTGCAAAATTAAACATCATAATGTGTGAAATTGTCACAGCAACAGGTTGAAAACAAATAAACTGCACATGTGTCAAATCAAATGCAGCAAAGTGTCAATGGATGAATATTTTAAACTTATCACACTCCCTTTTCGCATTCTTCATTCTTACATCAGCTTTTGAACTAAAAAGTCGTGAAAAATGTCGATTTGTGAAGATTTTCTTTCACTAAAAATTCAAACAATGGAAAAATTAAGTGTTTCGATCCAAAATTTGAAGATCAAGTTGCAAAAATTGAGAGGAGGAACAACTCGAGTGTCTCCAGTGTTTATTCAGTTTAGTGACTTCTTTTGGTGTGATAAATTTCTTGCTTTACTCGGTTATTCAGTTCTTAATGGGCCACAAAGAAGTGAAAAATGGAAAATAAATGTTTTCTTTGGTGTATTAGCACTATTGTTGATGTTTATGGTTTCAATAGAAATTTCATTAGTGAGATCAGCTTTGAACTTAATGGATGGTGATAATTTAATGATAGCTATGGAAAATATTGCTTTTACTGGTGGAATGTTTCTTATGTTTCTTAAATGGTTCATGTTACTACATTGAAGTCGTGAAAGAATTGGTAAAATTGTAGAAAAACTTGATGAGCATTATCCGCACTCTGGTGTTGATCAAATTGATTTCGACACTGAAAAATACTTAGGATGACTTCAAACATTTCAAAAAAATCATTTCATATTGGTATGGATATCTTTTGCATACTTTGCATTGATACCATTTTTGCATCAACTTTATGGTTTGCTAAGAAAAGAAGAGATCGTATGGGAGTATATTGGTGCAATTAACCTCCATTTTGACACAATGAATGCGTTGTTTTATTGGTCCTATCAATGTGTTATGATTTTGTTATTGTTTATTAGTGCAATGATATTTAGTGTCACAGATTTGCTTTATTCTACTTTAACCTATTTGGTTACAATGGAACTGAGCATCTTAGCTCAAATATTGGCTGAAATTGATGATGAAGATGAAGAAAAAGCACTTAGTGAAATGAAAAAGCTGGCTGGAATTCATCAACAATTGATTGAAGTCACGGATGAGTTGAATGACATTTCATCGCCTTTGCTTTTTGTCAATGCATTTAGTTGTCAAACTATGCTTTGTACTGTAGCGTTTCTAGGAGCTGTAAGTTTTAAATATAACAAGTTTAATTTATTTATTAATAGTTTTAATTTAAAGTCTGGTGAAGGACATTATTTTATGGTGAAGTACATTATTCCTCTAATGTTTACTGCATGGCAATTTTATGTTCAATGTTATTTTGGGAATGCTATGAGCGAGTAATAAGAAATAAATATAATCAAATTTTAGTTTTTTACGAATAAATTTTTTATAGTGCATCATTGAGAGTTGCTGAAGGCGTCTACAACAGTGATTGGTACAAGAGAAGTCCAAAATACCGAAGAACTGCTTTATTAATCATGAGGAGAGCACAAAAACCTCAAAAACTTACAGGATGGAAATTCATTGACATCAATTTGGAAACTTATTATTGGGTAAAAAATTTAAAATTTAAATATTTTAACTAATTAAAAATTAAATATTTTTAGATTATTCAAACAAGTTACAGCTACTACTCATTTTTACGTAAAGTTTATAAATCATAAATTTATCAGTGGAAAATATTAATCTATATTGGTATGAGGTATTTTTAGTTATGTATTTTTTTAATAGATCATCATGAATAGATGAGTCAGTGATATAGAACATTTTTATTTTTTCGCTATTTTTTAATCGACTAGTAATAATTGTTTATGTATTTATTAGTATATAAGCTCAAGAAGAAAATATATTGATAGAGACAGATCAAAAAAGTTTTTGTTTTACAAGCTCGCCTAATGACATTAAAAAAATGTAAGTGCACCAGCTTCATTTAATATTTTTATTTCTTTTGACTTTTTTATGATTATTAAGTCAATTTTTAGTTTACATAAAGAATAAAATTTGAAAAAAAATTAAACTTAATAAATGTAAATTTATCTATGGACACCACTGCATTGAGAAAAAAGTTTTTAACTAGCTTAAAGTTTGTAGCAATAAAGAATAGTAACTATTGTTATTTTTAAAATTCTTGAATTTTCAGAAAATTTTACTTAATCAATCACAAGTAATTGTAAAAAATCAAAATAGTCTAAAAGAAAATACTTCCGCTTTATAAATTGCTTTGCTATATCAAAACAAGTTTGTTCTTTTTGTAATTTTTAATTCGATAATTAGAAACTTTTAATTCCATTAAAAAAATTGAATAACTGAAAATATAACAATTAGAGCTTAAAGCATACTGAAGCAATCTTTGTTATTGTGAGAACTCTAAAGAAACAACAACAAAAGAATATTTATAGTTTTATTTTGCACAAAAAATCTTTTGTTAAAATTACTGTACAAAAATTAATTTTAAAAATTTTAAATTGCATAAAAGTGTTGACAAAGTGAAAAATAATCAAAATATTGTAACAAAATCAAATATCAATGGATATAGCGATGAAAATTCAAACACAAAACCACGAAGTTATCAAATGCATATTTTTATGCGAGGTAAACAACATTTTCACTTTTGCCTTATCAATTTTTAATTTTTGAAATATTTTTTCTAGTTTCATGCAACTGCTGGAACGAAAATTGTTGATCAATCACCAAAGAATTTTGTAACAAAAGAAATGTTTGGTAAGAAATTAGAATTTAAAAATAACATTTAGAGGCGCCATTCATACAATAATCATATTTTCTTATTCTTCTATCATTCTTTTTAACATCTTCTTTGACTTATTTTATTGTTTACACTTTGCATTTCTTTTTATCATTTCGTTTACAGATAAGGCTTCAAATTATGTGATTCCAAAGGTTCAACTTGCATACTGTTTTATTAGCATCTCGCTAAATGATCTCAAAATTCTCGGTTATCCAATTAGAATTGACAACAAGTCTTATGTGAGAAATGCATTTTATTTCAATTTGTGTTTTGTATTTGATAACGACACAAAAACCGTTTGCTATGAGAGCATTATCAAAAAATGTACTGAATATTTGGTAAGTTGAACAAAGAGAAAATTTTTTGACTTTCAAAAGTCCTTTGAGTTTTGATAAGTAAAAATTAGAGTTCGAAATCGTTTTGATTTTTTGTTGTGACAAACTTAATTTCAACTAATTTTAGTTGATTAAAAATAAAAACCTAATCAATTAAAAATTAGTTGTTTTTTAGCTGTGAAATTTTCGTTGAAATCAGTCGTGTTCGATAGAATTTAGTTGAAAATTTCAACCAAAAAACGAAAAACGCGACTAATTTCAATTAAAATAAGACATCAAAAAAATTTTAATTAAAATTAATCGACTGAAAATTTTATTTTTGCTCTACTAATTTTCAGTTGAATTCTAGTTAAACGTGAAAAAGTTTCCGACTTTGCTAAAAACCAGCTTTAATTTTCTTTTTGCTGTTAAGTTAAACTTTAATCTTGTCTGCTTTATAAAACTTTTCGACTTATAATTTCAAACTAAATTTGATTTGTATCAAATCATAAGGACGAAAAACAATCGCCTTATTGGACAAAAAGAATAAGATCATTTAATTTATTAACTGAAAATCTGAAAATTTTAAAACATTCCTTCTTTAATAAATTCAAAGCAAAAAGTCAAAACTTGTTTGAATGTTACACGATTCTGTTTAAATTTGACTTCGATTTGTTTACTTACCTTACTTTATAGAGATTTACAATTTGGTCAATTTTCTGGCAATTCCCATCCACTGTTTTCTTAAGTTTCGAAAAATTGTAAATCTCTAGTGAAAGAGGTTGATATTTTAAGCTGCCATATACAAAAATTTTCTAATTTTGTCTTACTTATTTTAAAAATAACTCAAAAGGGCTTTGCGTAGGCCTACACTCAAAGAAAAATTTAACAATGAAATTGTAATTTCAGTACAAAATTTCACAATTTGCATTGTTAAAATAGCGATGACAATTAATGTTGTCAATTTTTACAATCCGATTGTCAATTTTCTTTAACAATCAAATTTTAAAAATTTGCATTTAAATTTTTGAAAATTTCACAATTTAAATTGTTAAAATTAATAATTGAAATTGTGAAAATTAAAATTTAAAAAAATTAATTTTACATTGAATATTGTCAATTTTTACAATTCCAATTGTTAATCGCAGTCACCCATCTAAGTAAAGATTATCATTAATGTTGCTTAACTTCTCAGATTTTCACTCCATAACTTTATCCATTTTGTATATTTATTTAAATAATGGTCGATGACAAAATAAACTATTTTAGTCAAAAAGTTTCTTAATTTGGAATTTATGATTATTTTGACAATATTTCAAAATCGTTTAATATTATTAATACATTTTATTTCTAAAATTGTCTTGTCTTAAATTTCATTCATTTTTATTCTTTAACAATTTCCATTGTGAATTTTTACAATATAAATTGTAAAAATTGACAATTGATTGTCAATTTTAAAAAAGAGCAACAATTAGTATTTGACAACGAAAATTGTGAAAATTGACAATTTTTTTGTTAAATCTGAGCAAACTCAATTTCACAATTTGAATTGTCAATTTTTTTCTTTGGGTGTACTGTTAAGGCTTGAGATCTTTTCTTTATAATACAGATAACAAAGATTTTGGCTTTCATAAAATTTCTTATTAAATTTAAGAATATTTTATAAATTTCTTTATTATTATTTAGTTTCAATTTTTGGCCTAAAAAAATTATCAAAACTTAGAAAGTTATTTAAAACGTTTTTTTTCTCCATACATATACAAATTTTATCAATTCCATTTCCAGCTTTCTCTAGAACTCTCTTCAAAATTCTTATCAACTCTCGATGAAACAAAATTAAAAAGACTCGAGTTGATGCTTGATAAAATACGTACTGATATAAATAATTATGGAAATTGTATGTTACGTGATGAAAACAATGTTCTACCACTATGTGTCGTTCCTTATTATGAAGACAAACTAATTGAAATAAATGAAATGGGAGAATTTTCTCACAAAGCGCCAGTGTTACTTGATTGTTTTTTCGAGAATTTTACTTTATCATCATGGGATCTAACAACAAAAATGGTAAGAATTTATGCTACTAGTCACACCTTAAGTATTTCAATTTGATTTAAAAATCAATAGTCATAAAAAAATTCCAATAATTTCAGATCGTGCCTTTCATAAATGGTTTCCGACACATTGATCGTATAGCACAACTTGCTGACGTTTCAGTGACAATTGTTTTACAGTGTGTCAAGCATTTGGTATTGTTAGGTGTTGCTGTACTTGTACCAGCCTTTCAATACTCCAACATTTATCGACCAACACCAAAATTAAAAATCCTTGCCAAATCACCAGAAGTACAAGAACGTGCCATAGCAAAATGTTCAAAATCAGAATTAAAGAAAGCAAAAGTTCGCGACATTTTGATGCTTTTTGCATCAATGACTCATGGAGCGACTCTTGGAGAATTGTGTGTTCGTTTTAATCCAGCCAAAAAGAATATTGATGAGAGAAAAACAGTTTTATTTGGATTAGTTGAGCAATTGATAAGACCAATTTTTAAATATCCAGTTGTTGTAAATAAAAATTTATTTCTTGGATATGAAGAAATTAATGGACATCATCAGCAACAACCAAGTTTGATGAATGTAAATTCTTATGGAATTCCAATTTCAAATGCTTCGAAAAGATCAAGCTTTGATAGTGTAAAAGTTGCAAAAAATTGTTTCACTGGTCTTAAAACTTTGGGTAATTGCTTTATTAAACTCATGCATTTATGATCAATTTAACTAATACAATCAATAATTTTCTATCTCTTTCTTTCTTAGATGAAATATGCATGCGAACAGCGAGCTCCACACGACAACTAGAGGAACAACTCGCGTGCGACAAACACGTCATTGTGTTATTAAAATAGTAGGAAAGAATAAGTGGAATGTGCATAAACAGCTGTTATGAGTGTTGATGTTAACCTTGACATTGCTCAAGCGATTTTTTTCTCTTTCTGTTTTGTGCAATATTTTTAGTTGTTGGACAGCAGATATATATTAATTTTACTTCAATTCGAGTACGTGTGGTGTATCATGTCTGCTATTTATTATTACTACTCATTGGAATTTATTGATTTGTTGGCATTGTTTTGAAAAAGTTAAACATTCTTTTGTAAATTGTTAATTGAAGTTTAATCATATTTTGTTTACTAAATTTTCATTTTAAGACATTTAAATATTTCTTTAAATGATTTGAATTAAATTTGTTAAGTTTTTGAAATTTTGTTGACAAAAAAATTTTATTTTAAAAGACGTTTATTTTGCAATATTTAGACTGTAATAAACAGAAATTAAATATTGAATTTTATTTTTGGGAATATAACAAACCGCTAAGTACCTTATTTTAAATTTAGAATATACTTTAAAAACTGTTAAAAGCATCAGAGAGTTAAAACTCTCAAAAATTTATTTGAAAATTCTAAAATAAAATTTAATTTGAATCTATCTGGAAAACACAAATAAAACAATATTGAAAATAAAGAAAAATAATTCCTGTTAGATGAGCAGAAAAAAGAAACTTTGACATGTCTTAGTTCTAGCGAGAATCGAATTCTCATCTCCTGATTGCCGATCAGATATTTTTTTTACTAAGCTATCGGCGGATATTTCAAAACTTGACAGATTTCCAACTTTAACCTTTCATCTGCTCAATTTATTGTTGCTGACAGGAATTATTTTGTATTTACAACAAAACATATTTAAAAGACAAAATTTGAAATTTTACAAAATATTTTTATAAAAGTTTTATACCCCGGTCGATTATACAAATTTTCTAATTTGAAATTTAACAGTCACTTTTTATTGCATCACACAGGTTAATTTAAAGAAAAAATCATATTTAACTTTAATATTTAAAATAAAAATTAATATTTTACATCATCTTTCATATGGACGAAGCTGTATGAAAAAATTATTTGATGTTCTTTTACATTTTTCTAAAAATTTACAAAAAAGAAATTTTAGGTTCGTATGTCAGACAAAGATATGATTTGTAAAATCTTTATGAACGTAAAAACAAAATATTTTTCGTCACATTTTTTCTGTGGTGCGAACTTTAAGAAAAATATAGAAAAGAAAAAGTCAATTGGTTTCTATGGATTTATTTATTAATAGATTGCATTGCGGATTGTAATAAAAAATAAATCACAAAATATTTTTTGCATTTTTAAAATGCTTACTTTGTTGGAATTTTTAAAATTTATCATCACTTGTTTCTTGTTTTTCTCAAAAATAATCAACTTTTAATAACAAAAACAAAATAACCATTAAAACTAACAAAAATTTTCTTGTTAATTTGTTAAATTTTTTGATAAAGTTCTTTTATCTTGATTACTTTTGACTAAAATTTATTATAAAGTCATTAAAAATTATAAGATTTGTTGACATATTTTTAGTCCAATTGTTAAAAATTATTTAGTTTTTGTCTAAGGCATAAAAATTATAAAAGTTTTTCAATTTTAGTTCAAGACATATAAAAATTAATAAAATTTTAATCATATTGACCATACAAAGCTTGGCACCTAAACACACAAAAAATTACAATTCACTTCCACTTTTTATTGCGCAGCATTTAACAAACAATTTAATTCCTCAATGAGACACCCGCAGTGTTGTACACATATATATGAGCTATTAATTTCGTATCTCGAAACAAGCAAGAAAATAAATTACAAAGAATGAAAAGTTGAAATAGATTATGAGCAAAATAGTCAGTGATCATTTCATAATCTCAATACAGCAGTCAACAATAAGGCTAATGCCAATATTTTAGTATGTTCTATATGTACAAAAATAAAATGTGTAGCTGATACATGCATGAGAGTTAAAATCAATTTTAATCCTATTATATAAGAGAATGAAAAGAATTCAGAGTTGTAGCTTTGTTATTGTCAATTTAATAATTCTATTTTTCAACTCTGGAAAATATTTTTACTCTATAAAAGTTATTTTTGTATTATAATCAAACCTTGACAACAATTTATATACAAATTTATTTTTACATTAAGCTTGTATTTTATAATATTTAATAAAAATGTCTATTGAAAATTAAAAGAAATTTTCGTCATTTATTATTCATCGTTAATTAACGGTTTGTTTGACAAGTGGTAGCAGGTAAAGTGAGTTGCTTACCTTTTATTACAATGTAATGATCGATTTTAATTGATTGAGAATGATATTACAGAAAAAAAGTCAGAGTTGTTCTTTATCAATTTGGAACATGACTCAATGGAAAATTATCACACGGAGAGAAAAACATTATGAGTGCTAAAACGCCTGCGCCTATAACACTACATTATAAGTCCTAAAACAAAAAATATTATAAGACTCATAAAACTTTTTATAACAGTTATAAAGTATTTATGATATTATAAATACTTTATGAGTGTTATAAAAAATTTCATGAGTCTTATAATATTTTTGTTTTAGGACTCATAATTTAGTGCAGACAGTTACCACGCTTTTTTACAAAAAAATTTAACTGTTGATTGATAAAAATTAGAATAAGATTGAAATTTAACTAGCGTCAAATGCTTCATAGTGAAGTTGAAAAATCATTGTTGAATTCATCTTTATGATTATTAAATTGTCGGCATATAGCCAGTGTCTTCTTAAAAAAAAAAAAATAAATTTATTTTTAAATTAGATAGATTTTAAAAATTTTTTATATTCAAAGCTCTTTGCATAAAATCTGATACCCATGCACGAAGAGAAAAATATTCTGATTGCACAAATACCTGATCCTAAAACACTTTATTATGAGTTAAAGTTCATGATTTATACAACTCTGTAAGAAATAATTAATTGCTTTTAAATGAAATAAAACTGGATAAATTAGTTTTTAGTTTTTCAAAAATAATCTATAAATTTTATTGCTTTGTAAAAATTTGTTTATTTATGTACAAGTTAAACATGATCCAAATATAAGTCTTTAAAAAAATTATTGAATCAAAGCATCAAAAAATTCTAATTGTTTTAGCTGTTAGCTGAATTAAAAGATTAAACAAGAATTTAGGATAGTCAACTTGAAGATAAAGAGAATCTGCTAGCAAAAATAGTCTGTAAAAAATTATGCTAATAGAGAAAAGCAGATTCTTAAAATTATGATTTTTGCTCTCATATTTTTCCTTAGCTTTTTCGTTTATCTACTTTTAATTTCATTTAAAAAACTAAAATGAATTTTAAAAATAAATTTTAATTACAAAAAAAAAAAAAATTGCATGCATAGTTCTAGAATGAATTCATATGTCAAATAATTTTATTTATTAAACTCTCAACTGACCAGCAATCAGAGTGCAGCACAAGGTAAAAATTCATTTTCTTTTCCTACATCAACTCTCTTATTTTGCCGGTGTGCATGTGAAATGAAGCAGAAATTACCTGTTGCTATTCGCCTTCAATTTATTTCAATTCTAAGTTCAATGGAGTTTGTTTACCACTAATATGTTCATGCATATATCGCATTATTCATTTCTAAGTCACTTACACTGTTTTTGTATATCAGGCAATTGAACGAGGCGTGGAAATGTGCATAAAATTAAGCTTAAACTTACAACTTGCTGCCGATCATATAGTTTGCTATTGCGATACAATTTAAGCCGTAAAACAGCTGTTCTGAAGGCAAAAACTTGTTTTCATTTCTCGATACCTTTGAGGAATTTTTTTTTGGAATTTTTTCTCTCATTTTGATTGCGAGAAAAAAATATTTTTGTGAGATTATTAATTAGTTTTTTTTTTGTACAGCTCAATTGTATGCAACTGCTGTTTATTTAAGTACCAGAAATGTTGTCACAATTAAAATTTATTATGAGCAAAGTACTAAGTGCAATTTTATGTCTATTGGCTATATTTGGAAATTTTTTAGAGACCTGATTTGAATATAAAGGAAAAATGTTGGATAATTTTAGACATTTTTTTAAAGAGAAAAATTATTCCGAAATAAATTGTAAAAAGAAATGAAGAAAGAGAAGTAACTTCTAAGTGATAAATTCTTCTTAATTTTTGTAGACAGAATGAAATAATTTTTTAAATGTAGCAAATATTTTCTTTTGGTAATTTTAATTTTTCATCACACGTTCCAAATATGCATGTGAGAAATAAAAGATGTTTCTATATTTTCGCTCTATTTACTACCTCGAAAATTTCTATAAAAAATTGTCATTTTTCTACACCTTTTGTATAAAATTTTCTTCCTTACAATTTTTTTTTATTAATTCACACTAAAATCATATTTTAGTTGTCACATTTCAAACAATTAAACTTTTTTTTCCAACACGCTACACCCACCAGTCTCTGTTCATTAATCGAATTAATTTATTGCTACACAAGTACAGTATCAAAGCTGCATTTATAATGATTATTAAATTTATTGACTTGGTAGCATTGAAATTGCATTTTTTTCTGCTAAAGCCAAAAACGAAGTAAGTGTAATAAGAAATGTTGAGAAAGAAAATATTTTTGTTTGAGGAAGAAATATTTTTTTTATTTTGCATTTTACAATGAATGAGACAATGCCAGTAAAATAAGAAATCCTTTTCATTTAGTTTTTGATTTTTATTAATATTTAACGTTTCAGTGAATTTGTCAGTTCAGATTTAATTATATTGAAAAAATTTTATTCTTTCAAAAAGTAATTTAAATTATACTAAAAATATAAAGATCCATAATTGGTATAAAGTTAGACCACCTAACAATTACTTTATTATAGCTATAAAAATTTTATAAAACATAAAAAATTTGTATGAAAAAGTTTTATGAATGATATAAAGTATACTTTTTGTGCCTTATAAATAGCTTTTTTAGATCCAATTCTTTGTCCTTTGTGAAGTAAGCCTAGCTAACTTCATACGGGTAAATTTTAGCTAATTAAAATATTTTTTTCTCTGTGTTATGTAAAAACTTTAAATTCTATTTTTTTTGTAAAGTATAGTTTTCAGATAGTTCAACAAAATTTTGTAAAAAATTTCTTAAATAATTCAAAATTTCAGAAATTTTAATTCTTCAACTAAAATGCAATTATTGTTTAAAGCAACTCTGGTTTAATTTTCGATTATTTGAAATTAACAAAAGAATTTTCCTTTGAAGTTAAAGATTAAACTCAGTAACAAATAAAATTGTAAATAAATCTGATTTAATTTTAAATTCATACCGGATAAATTATATTTCACAAATTCACAATATTATTCCAAATAGAGTGGTTTAAGCAATAAAAGGTAAATCATTAGCAGTTGCAGATTAAGCATGAGATAACTATCAATTGCTTTGAGATTAATAGATTGAGATTATGATCGTGCAATGAAAAAGAAATGTAAAATTGCTTGCATTTACTTGTTCAATAGAAAAAAAAACTTGTGAAAAATAAATTCTTTGAATATTTTCAACTTGGTGTTAAAATAGCTTTAAAGTTGTGTTTCTTTGTGTTTGCTGGAAGTTGCGAGAAAAATTGGATAAGAAATTCGTAAAATATGACCTTTATAGATTTCTATTTTTCATTGATAATTGTATAAAAATCATAAATTTTTTAGAAGACTTTTGTTGAGAGAAATAAAAATTTTTTTAAAGACGACTTCTGCAAAAAATTTCACTAGAATTCAGCCGAATTCCATCTGTTATCAAAGTTTTTGAATTTCATTCAAAATTTTCATTCGAAATTTCATTGATTGCAAAAAGTTTTAAAAATATTTCAAAAATTTTTAACAATTTATTTAAAATTAATTATAAAAATGAAGCACAATTTTTTAAAAAATTATTATCATTCACCTCTATTTTTAGGTTCTCATTTGTTCTTTACAAAGTCATTCACACAAATTGCAATTCTAATTAAAATATTTTGACAAGTGACAAAAAAGAGACGTAAATTAATCGAAACTTCAACTAAGCCGGTTGTAATTGAATTAAAATATTTTCATGCCCACTAATTTGTAAGTTGTGTATAGATTGAGTGGTTGTGTTGATGGCAAACACTTGTCTCTATTATTTCTTTTGTAACTGCATGAATTTTTTTATTTGTTCTAGAAGTTCTGATTTATTGCATATTTTAAATTAACTTTTTTGCTGCTGAGTTGATTGGTGACTTTCGTTTTCATTTTTAAGGATAAGACACTAAAATCTTGTTTAAAACTTTGGTACTGATAATAAAAGAAAAAATTTACTAGTTGATTTTATTTTTGCTGTTAATAATGCCTCATTTTTTTTTATTAAATAAAAAAAATTAATTTACAATTTACTCGGAGAAAAAAATGTTAAATTTTATGATACTGTATTATGAGTCATGAAATGAAATATTTCATAAAGATCCTTATCATAGTGTTATAGGATTCATGCATCTTAGCAGCATCAGTTTTTCTTTTTTTTCACCTTTCAGAATCGAAAAATCTCGAAGAAAAAAAACTCAAAATGATTTTAATAAAATCTTCTTGCCGTGAGATATCTTAACACACGCAATGCATTGCGCTCAAAACTCTGAATAAACTTTATTCTATATATCTATTTGTATTTAGATTTTAGAAAAAGTTTTTTGTAAACCCTAGAAAGAGATTAATAACCTAAACTAATATGAATTTAACATATTATTTACACACAGAAAAAGCTTAATGATTGGCTTCAAACTTGTCTTTCTAAAGTGAAAAATTAAAATTTTATTAAAATTAAAGAATATTATAAGACGAGAAAATTTGTACGAAAATCTTTTATGGCTGCAATAAAATCCAATTTAAATTTTTGTACGTCATAAATTGTGTTTTAGTTCCAACCTTATATCAGTAAAATCTTTTTCTCCCTATAT
>JACWBX010002778.1:0-17020 GCA_014622435.1 Polypedilum pembai | reverse complement strand
AAAAAATAAAATCAATTATTTTACAGTAGAAATTTAAAAATATTTCCTTACTAAAATTATTTCAGTAATAAGATTTTATTTAAACAATTAAATTTTCAGATGCATATCAATACAAAAAAGCTCTGCTTTCATTTAATCACTTTAAAATGTTGTTGAGATAAATATTATCACTGATAAAAGTTTTTATTTTTCTTTATTTAATTCGAGATGATTTTTCATGAAAACAGAAATTTGCAAGGGGGAAAAAGTCTTGATAATGAGAAAAGTGTGAACATTGAAAGTTAGAAATTTTTACATGGAACTATCAAAAACTTTTTGTTCATTTGTTTGCATCAAAGTTGACAATCTACTAATCCGTAAACAGTAGTAAAATATTTATAAATTCAATAGTCTATCCAAGTAGGTTTTGTCTATGATATGTGAACCTCGACACTTATTCACAGAGTCCGGAACCGTTTTTCAACTAACTGAAACTAAACTAATTTTTAGTCGATTAAAAATAAAATATTAATCGATTAAATTTTAGTTGGTTTTTAGTTGAGAATTTTCAAGTGTTTCATTTTTAGTCGACGAAAATTAGTAGAATTTTAGCTAGTCGCGACTAAAAAACTAAACGGTTTCGGACTCTGTTTATTCATAATTCAAATATTTTAATAAATTTTCTTTTAAAACCTTTTTATTTATTAATCAATAATTTTACAATTCGCTTTTAATTTTTATTATTTTGACAAAATTTGCAGAATCTAAAGAGAACATATTAGCAACACTATCCTAAATTAGATTAATTTTTAATATTAATATTTAGAAAATATTTGAGAGTTGTTTATTGATAATTCGTGTATGTATTTTGCCACTCTTCAAATTGTTCAGGATGTTTTCTAAATACATGTGATTTCATGTTCTTTTCTGTTAAGTATCTCGAGCAAATTGAACACGGATGACGTTCTGCTTCTGGTCCAGAATCATAATGAAGTTTTTCATGCATCTAAAAGTTAATTTTATGAAAATAAATATTTAAAAAATTTAATTTATGTTTAATAACTTACTCTCAAATAACGTGGCAATATGAATGATTTTCCACAAACTTTGCAAACTGATTGTTCATGATTGAATCTCACATGATCTTTCATCATTTCTTTGCACACAAATTCTTGCTTGCAAATTTCACATTGCGAAGTTTTTCGATGCACACGTTGAATATGACTTTTAAGACTATATTCAGTGCTCAATTCTTTGAAACAAAATTCACAACGGAAAACTTTTGTCGTTTGTCCATGGAAGCGCATGTGATATTCAAGAGCTGTTTTATTGCAAAAACTTTCAGGGCAGTATGAGCATTTATGTGGTTTGTCACTAAAATTGAAATTAAAATTATCAAAAATATATTCTAAAATGCTAAAATTTTTATATTACCCTGTGTGAATAGTCATATGAATTGCAAGCGCTCGTTTTGTTGCAACTGTTTTATTACAAATAGCGCAAGACCAGCTAACGCCTGAATGAATCTCCATATGACGATAAAATGAAGTTTTCTTAACTTCTCTGTTGCATAGTCGACATATGACAAGTTTTTTATCAGTTGGATGTTTATATGGACACAAATGAGCTTTATTCTCATCAAGATTGGCAAATGTTACATCACAATAACGACATTGACGTAAATCATTGATTCGATAGTCTTTGTCAGGTCGTCGCTGTTTGCGATTGCAAGAATGATATTGCATGCCTTTGCGTGTGAAGAATTTCTCACCACAAACTGCACAAATATCAATTGGTGTATCCAAATGAATTCCCATGTGCTGTCGCATGCCTTAAAAAATTACAAAAATTTTAAAATTTCAGAAATTCTTGAGCTAAGAAAAGCGTCAATTAAAATTATTCAATTTAAAAGTTAATTGATTTTAAGCTCTGTTCTTTTGGTGACTTTTTCAATAAAAATTAGAAAAACTTTAACTTACTTGATAATGAAGCCAAAGTTTTTCCACAAAGATCACACTGCAGCCTCATATTACTCTTCTTTTTCGGATAATATTTTCTGACTTCCTTCTTCGGATTTTCTTTTAATCTCATCATAATTTCAGCTTCTTCTTCAATTTTTTGCTTAACATATTCTTCAATTTGTTTCTTTCTGCTTTTCTCTTTTGGTGGAACATATTTTTCACCTTTGTGTTTCTTCTGAATGTGCAATTTCATGTTTCGAGGATTTAAAATTTTACGACCACAATATTGACAGTTAAGGGCTTCATGCACATGATTGCTGAATGTTTTGCGACTTAGTTCTTTGTTACAGAAACGGCAGATAAAATTGTTAGGATCGCAGTCAAGGTATGGACATTCGTGTGCTTTTTTCTCATCTCTATCAATGAAAACCTATAATGACAAGAAATAATTAATATTACATCAACAATAGAAACAATTTTACATCTTTTTCTTCTCTAAATAAATCAACAACAATTTTCAACTCTTTTTCATGATCTATAAGTAAAAAAAACAAATCTCAAGAATATTTCAGCATTCTACAAACCTTGTCACAATAACTGAAAAATAAAGAAAAGATATTAATTTAGATTTAATAAAAATTTTTCTCAAAATTTTCTTCACTCACCGACATGCAAGACGTCCTCTGAGATTGCGAAATTTATGCTTTGCCAGTGTAATTTTTGATCTCAAATCGGTAATTTTATGCATTTTTCTTTTAAGTCTTTTCTTCTTAACTTCGCCATTTTCAGTAACAATTGTTTCAGCTTGAGGTGGACTAGGAAGGTTGAATTCAAAGCTATCATTGTCACTGTCACTAGTCCAATGGCCATCAAATGTTTTTTCAGGTGCTGATGCATCATAATATTCTTCAGCTGAATTATTTTCAACTTTTGGTTCTTTTTTAATCGTCACACCATCAGCAGTGATATCAGGATCAATAAAAACGGGCGCTGCCTCGTAGCTGAATGGAATTGGTGGTGCAAAATCAACAACGTCCTCCTGATCCGGTGGTTCATCTTTGATTTCTTGCCTGGAAGTTTCAAAATTGTTAAATTTTAGTCAAATTTCGATTTTTCTTGCTTGTTCTTACTTTATAGACAATGGTAAATGATCTTCAAAGTCAAAATCATCATCCGATTCAACTTCTTCCTTAATTTTTATCTCCTGCTTCCTTCTTGATTGCTTCGTTTCAACTTTTTTCTCTTCACGCGGTAATTTTGGCGACGTACTTTTATTCTCCACAAAAAACACTTCACCATTTTCATTCTCAACAATAAGAACACTCGATAATGATCCTTCGAACATGACTTTTGGTTAATAAAAGCAAAAATTTATTACAAGCAAATTTTTTTGAATTTTTTGTTTTGATGCAGGGATTTAGGATTAAAATTTGGTTAATAAAAAAAAGTTTTTGTTGAATTTTTTCATTTGAATTTTTTATGACCGTTACGATAGATTTTTAAAATTTTCGGTTTGAAAAAATGAAAGAAAGTTATTTTGAAAAATGAAAAATAAAATCTTTTCAAAACAAAATATGCAGAAATTTTCAACAACTACCTGATTCAATTTTAATTCTCATAAATAATCAATGATTATATAAAAACATCAACAAATTTTGACTTTAGCATCAGTTCATTTACTTATCTCTTTTGAAATTTACAAAATTACTTATTTTTTTTTTGCAAATTAAATCATAGTCAACATTTTTTCATAACTTATTGTAAATTTTTTAAATTTCATAATCTTTTATTTAAATTCTACAAGATGGGTGATATAAATTGCGACATTCTAACAACTGAAAATGTCTACTGCATTTTTGTTCGTTTCATTGATACAACAGATAAAAAAATTACTTCAATAAGAGCCACATCATATTTCAAAGATCATTGCAATCAGAAAGTTACTCACATTGTTTTCTACAAATGCACACTTCCATCTTTTCCATCAGAACTTGGTGAACTTTTTCCAAATCTCAAATATATCGACATATTCGACTGCAAGTTAGAGCGAATTACAAAATTTGACTTAAAAACTTTGCCGAAACTTGAGAAATTAAAGGTTGAATCAAATTTGTTGCAGTTTCTGCCTCATGATTTGTTTGAATTTTCACCACTCATAAGTCTTGTGAATTTTTCGGATAACTTCATCGATAAAATTGGAGCAAATATTTTTGACAACTGCAAAAATTTATATAAAGCTGATTTAAGTAACAACAGAGGAATCAACGTGTGCTACAAAAATGGCCAAATGGATCTGCAAGTACTCAATAATAAAATTATGAGAAAATGCGCACCAATTAAAAGTCTAAAGAAGCTTGCTGAAAATGCTGTGATTGAAACGCTTCAAGATGAAAATATTGAAGAAATCATTCAAATTGCCAAACATTGTCATTTTGAAAAATTATCACATGTGGCTGAGAAGAGACTTATACGTAAAGAAAGGATTCATAATTATTTGTACTGTTTGGAAAATTAAAATTTTATATTAAACTTTTGACTTTAAATAAATAAATGAAATTATTTTTACACAACAATTTTATAATTCTTCTTTGAAATTTATTTTTAGCTTCACAATTTTACCTTAATAATATTAAATAAATATAAATATTTAAAAACATAATGATTTTAAAGGATTTACATCATTTTTACATTTTAACTAAATTTATTTGATTGTATTCTACTTAAGTTCAATTTTAATCTAAAATTCTTTTGTTAAGATCAACTAAAAATCGTCAAAAGTGAGAGTTATGTTTTTTATTTCCTTAAATTCGTACTAAGATTGAGTAGCATCAGCGTTTTCCACACAGACAAAATAATTTTCCATCTACATCCATTTAAAAATTAAAATATTTTACAGTACCTGCTGAAGTGCACATTTTTTGTAAATCTTTTCAAAAAATATCAACGGCACTTCCTTTTTGCAATAAATGAAATTAAATTTAAAGCAAAATTGCTTATATTTCTAGTAAAGCTAAAAATTCTAATGTCATTTATGCTTTGAAACTTGAATTTAATTTATAACATTTTAGAAGTTTTTTAAGCTTGAAAATTTTCTGATTTTAATTTGGGCAAAACAGCTATAGATATAATCATGTGTGTTTTCAAATTTTCAACATTTTATTCCTTTGACTGTGCTCAAGTAAATTTAAATAGATATTAGACATTTTTTTTCTAAAATAATGAAACTTTTGATAATGATATCAAAGTCATAATAAGACATATATCAACAAAAGCAACAAAATTAATTTTAAACTTCTCATTTTGTTATGACTTCTTCAAAAATAATAATGAAATAATCAACTGTTTTCATGTGTTAAAATTTTTGCTTTTGATTTAATAATATTTTCTAAATTTTAAAAAATAAAATTTTTATATCCTTGCTTATTAGAAATCACAAGTTTTATTTTACATTATTCTATTAATATTTGAGAAAATTTACAAATTAAATTTAAAACAAATATCAGAAAATTGAAAATATATTCAGGTTAAAAAAAGCAAAAAAGCTTTGAAATTTTGTTTATTTATTTCCAAATAAAATATGAAAGTGAAAATACTTAGCTACCTGAATCTTTATTTATTCTCAAAAACAAGGAAAAAGTTTAAAAAAACGTGTATAAAAGTGATTGCAAAATTCATTAAAAACATCAGTTGAAATTTTTATTCAGTACAAATTCAGATAAAAAATTTGAACTATCAGTCACCAACTAAAAAGTTTTAAAAATGTTTTATAAACTTCCAAAATATCCACTAACAAGAGACGAAACATTGGACGACATTGATTATGATATTTTTTACATTGCTGGAATTTACGACAGATTTGTTCTTTTGATTCGTGATTTTGACATAAATTGTCACACAATCACTTCAATTAAATTTCCTGAATTTTTTCAAGACCACGTGCATTATGTGCTTTTTAGAAGTAAAACTGCGATGCCAACATTGCCGCAAGATCTTGATAAATTGCTTCCAAATCTCAAATTTATTGGCATTGTCGATAGTGGATTGGAAAAAATCACAAAAGAAGATTTGAAGAATTTTCCAAAACTCAAATGGATTACATTGAGATCAAATAAATTGAAATTTTTGCCAAATGACTTATTCGCTTTCACACCAAAAATTACTTATGCAAATTTTTCGCACAACCAAATTGACAAAATCGGTGAAAATATTTTTGATAAAAGTGAATTTTTAAAAGAAGCAGATTTCAGTGGAAACAAAACAATTGATGTTTATTATAAAATTGAAGAAATGAAACTTGAAGATTTGAAAATAATTTTTAAAAGAGACTGCAATTTGATGAAATCTTTGAAATATTTAGCTGAAAACACTGTGATTGAAACAATGGAAGAGCAAAATGATTGTGATATTTTAATGATTGCAAAAAATTGTGGATTTAAAAAGTTGACAAAAGAATTTGAAGAGCGAGGAAAGATTTTAAAGCAAAATGAAGTAATTAAACTGAATTCAAGTTCTAAAAGAGCAAAATTTTTCAAATATATAAAGAAAAATATTATTACATTTTTTACAACTTGCTTTTTGACTGGATTTATTATTAGTCTTTTCTAAAGCAATTGTAAAAAGAATCTATTTTTATATTTTATATTCCGACAAAAATATTTTAATAAAATAAACGAAAAATTAAAGATTTAATAAATAAGATTACTAAAACTTAATACAATTTTTGAAACATGAAAAATTTGTAAAAAACAAACAGATCAATTTCAAAACTTTGCATTTACAGAGTGTCTTTCCTTAAGACGAAAACTTTTTTGATTCATGTGAATGAAAAGATCTCTAAATGGATTAAATATATGTTACGACGTTTTCAACAAAACCTACACTACCTTTCTACAACTTATTGTTATCGTAACCGTAATTTTTTATGAGTTTATGAGTAAAGTAAAAGTAAATTTTAAAGTATTATAAACTGTTTTATGATATAAATTTTTAAGCTGTAAAACATTAAAGATTATTCATCATTAGCCAAAAATCTTTCTCCGAATGATTTTTAAAACTCGTTTTGACGAATAAAGTTTAAGTAAAAGATTTCGTGAATATACTTTAAAATAATTTAATTTCTTTAAAATTCTATATTTCTTAAATTTATCATTTAAAAGTTCTTGAGGAAATTTAATGTTTCTCATAAAACAACGAAATTTTGCGTTCGTGACCGACTGAAATTTTTATCATAAACGATTCTTTCGAAGAAAACAAAGTTAAATACAAAAAGGTGGATTAAAAATTTTCTCTGATAAAAATTGTTGAAATTCCAATTAAAAGTAAAAATTTTAACTACTTTTGCATTTTTGAAAGTTTTAGTAACAATAAAATTAAGAAACTTTTTTTTACAGATTCAAATGAAAGCAAAATGAAAATTTTCAAATAAAATTAAAAAAATTAGTATCAGTTTTCTTCAAATTTTTAGTTTATTGAGTTTTAAAGTTTATAAAATAATCATAAAAGAAGTTAATAGCTGAAAAATACAATGAATCGGTTTGAATACGAAGTTTTTCGTCTCGATGATGTTGAAATTCCTGGATATATTCTTTTAATATACAATTTTGATCCAACAAAACGAAAAATTTCGTCATTTCAAATACCGCCTTTTTTTAAGGAAAAAATCATATACTTGATGTTTAAAGGAAGTGAAAATATGAAAAGATTGCCTGCAGATCTTGGTCGATTCCTTCCTGATCTTATTTATATTGGAATCATTGAAAGTGGATTAGAAAAAATTACAAAATATGATTTGAGAAGATTTTCAAAACTCAAATGGTTGACAATAAGATCAAGCAAAATTCAATATTTACCAAATGACTTGTTTACTTTTTCACCTAAAATAGCTCAAGTTGTTTTTCCTTACAATCAAATTGATAAAATTGGTGAAAATATTTTTGATAACTGCCAAAATCTCATCGAAGTTGATTTAAGACATAATAAAACAATTAACATTTGTTACAGAGTCAATCAGATGAAATTTGAAAAGCTCAAAGAAATTTTTATTAAGGATTGCAAACCAATAAGAAGTTTGAAAAATTTAGCTGAAGATTCTGCTATTAAAATAATTGAAAATTATGAAAAGAAAGAAATTTTGATGATTGCACGAAACTGTGGTTTTGAAAAATTGATGAAAAATACTGTGAAGTTGTTGGAAAATGAAGAAAATTTAAGACCAAGAAAAATTAAATTATTGAAATTTGGAATTTGTTCACTTATTTTTGATATTGCAAGTAAATTTTTGTTATTAAGTCCTATCAATTATAATTCTTTCTTTTAAATATTTTATTTTAATTTAGTTTAAAGTCATTATATACCAGGCGTAGATACACGTTGCTCTTTTTGGCTTTTTTGATCTTTAATAATTTTACGTTTCTTTCTTTGTGTCCTCGCCTGGATTTCATATCAATTATTTAAAAATAAATAATCAATAAACTCAAATTTAAAATTTGAGAATTCAATTGAAACAAAAAACTATTAAAATGAAAAAAGGAGGCTCAACGGAATAAATGGATTATTATCTACGTTTGAATTCGAGCTATAAACTATTTCAAAAAGAAGATAATAAAGAACTAATAAAAAAATCAGAAAATTTAGTTTAAAATCAAACATAAAACGTTAAACATAGAACTGAAAAAAAAAATTAGTGAAATTTTCTAAATTTCAAAGAAGTTAAACTTTAGCCAAATTACAGTTGAAAATACAAAAAGATCAAGAGAAAGAAAAGCTTCTTAATTTTATTACAGTTTTCAATTTAGTTTTGAAATCAAACATTAAATTTCTCAAAAGAAATCAACTCTTGATAGCGAAAACAGAATAAACCCAAAAAATTTTTATGAAACAAACAAATACATTTTTGTTGATTTGTTGGAATTTTTGTTGATTTAAAAGCTTTGTTAGATGTTTTAATGGAATTTTTCCGTTTGAATTTTTCTCATCGTTTTACATAGCTTGTTGCCTAACTAATATTTCATTTCTAAATATTATAGAAGAAATTTTATCAAATATTATAAATTATTGTTGCTATTTTAATCGAAAATGTAAATAAAATAATTTACTACCTGATTCTTTTTTGATTCTCAATAATATTTAGGTAGTAAAACTAATTGTATAAAATGGCATCAAATTTTGTGTTCACTATCAGTAAATTTATTCATCTCTTTAAATTTGAATCAAAATATTAAAATTTTAAAAATTACTTTGTTTTAAATTATCTAAGCAGACTTTGTAATAAATAATTATACAAAAACTTGTGAATTCAAGCTAATCAAAATCCTAAAAGATCAAAAATTTTAATCATGGGCGAAATCAATTGCGACATTATCTACAGCGCTGATGTTCAAAATCCAGAATATATTCTCTTCGTTCGTTATGTCAACACAACGCATCAAAAAATTACATCGATTAAAATGTCAACATTCGAAAAGGAAAATGTCATTGGTGTGATGTTTTATAAGACAACATTGCCAACATTTCCATCTGAACTTGGCGAATTCTTTCCAAATTTAAGAAAAGTTGACATTTTTGGAAGTGAGTTGGAGCGAATCACAAAATATGATTTGAAAAATTTTCCAAAGCTTGAAAGATTGCGAGTTGAGTCAAATAAGTTGAAATTTTTACCAAATGATTTATTTGAGTTCACACCATTCCTTAGTCATGTTGATTTTTCACATAATCAAATTGATAAAATTGGTGAAAATATTTTTGATGACTGCAAGAATCTCATTGAAGCTGATTTCAAAAACAACAAATCAATCAATATTTCGTACAAAAAAGAAACTATGAAGTTAGAAGAATTAAAACTTATTTTTGAAAGAGATTGTAAGCCAGTGAAAAGTTTAAAAAATTTAACTGAAGAAACTGTGATCAAGATGATGAACGATCAAAATGCAAAAGAAATTTTATTCATCGCAAAGTATTGTGGTTTTGACAAATTAAGAGAAAAATCAGAAAAATTCATTAAGATACAAGAAAAAATGGGAAAACTGATGAAATAATTATATTCATTATCAGAATTAAACAGGACTGTAATGAAAATATATTTGTAATTGAAATTTTTATTGTGAAAAATTGAACATTAAATAAATTAATATTTTTGAAATATCAAATTAAAACGATTTTTTTATTATTAAAATTTACCAAATCGAAGGCAAATTTCCTCTTTTATATTTTGGTTTCAACCCAGCTTAATTTGGACGATTCTGTCCACTCTAAAGTTGTAAAAAAAATTCTACTTTGTAGCTTTTGGCTACTTTATTAAATGCAAAAAATTTAAGAAATTGAAAATTAAGTAACTTTCTTTTATTCCAACCCGCAAACCAATATAAGCTTAAGTCAATAAGTAACTAAATTTTCAAGGGCTAAGAGCTCTTTGACTTTTCATTTCATTGTTTTTCCATAGAGCTTTAATTAGCCATACTTGAATTAAAGCATGATAAATTTTGTTTTACTAAACTTCAATTGCCTGCAATAAAATAAATAAAATTCAAGGCGTGGACACTCTGATTAACCGCAAAATCGGCAATTAATCGGCTATTAATTGGGGTGTCTTCGCCTTCATAAAGATGTATTTTTTATTGATCAAATTGTCGAAACGACTTCTAGAATTTGTAAAATTTGACTATTACTTAAATTTAGACCCAATCTAAAGCTCTTTTACAACTTTAAAATGATTGATTCGGCGTCATTCAATAATTTACGTCGCATAAAGAATCAAAGTATGAAATGAATTTGATTGATTATTTTTTATTTATTACTGAAGGAATTCCCAATTACTTTCATTTTTGATACAATCTTGGGAAATCCGAAACAACACGTTGCCCAATAAAAAGTTGTTTATTTTAAACGTTTGAATACTTTTTAACGCATTGCTTTCAAAAAGCTTTTGAGTATTTTATCAGGTAAACAGCTTAAGAGCAAATGTTCAAGATATGATAAAATTTAATATGTGATTAATTTAAAATAAATGATGAAGAAAAATTAAGCAATGATAACAAAATGAAAAAATTTATCACTTCCTTTGTGAATTAAATATATTTAGGGGGAAAGCATGTTATTATACCTTTATTTATGAAACTTCAATTTGAAACTTTTTATTTCCTTCAATATTGGATTAAACACTCTTTTAAAAAGAGTGCACCAAAAAAATTATAATGAGTCCTAAATACTAGGGTTTGGCAACTTGCGTATAAGAAAAAGAAATTTTCCCATACTTCTTCTTATTTTTTACTTCTTTCCATACCATTAACAGAAAAAAGAAGAAATATGCTCATACTTCTTCTTGTACTCATGTTGCCAAACCCTAATAAAAACAAAAATCTAGTAAAACTTTTATAAGTCTTCATGACATTTATAATTTATTTTATAAAAATTACATAAGATTTTATAAGTCTTAAAAAATTTAAGTTTTAGTAATCATAATTTAGTGTTTTGAAATAATCTATTTTAACTTTCATAATGATTTTCCCTCAGTGTAATAAGTTTTGATAAGGAAAATAAAATGTCATTGAAAAATGATTTTTGATTAAAATGTATAAAAACTTTTGATAACTTCATACTTTAAGATTAAATAAAACATTTTTTTTAAACGTTAAAGTTATTCAAAATCAACAATTAACTGTTTTCCCAATAATTTCGATAAATTGTAAACATTTTATATAAATATATTCTATTTTATAATGAAATTTGAACTTGTATAAAAATTTTAATTTATTTTATTTCTATCAATATATAAAACTCGGAGGTTCTCTACCCCTCAGCTGGTAAAATTTTAGCTTTACATGATTCATTACTTCTTTACCGATTCATCATAATATTTTTAAACTTGTCTATAATATAAAAATTATTTTATTTTAAGATTCTTTAATATTTCAATTATTCATACATTATACTATAAAACCCACACTAAAATATGTGTTTAAAAATTTTAATGTTAGTTAAAGCTTTAAACTGCAACGATTTGCTTTAGAGTTTTCATTTATGATAAGGAACTAGAGCAAAACTAAGACTTCAAAATTTAAAAAGTAAGAATTTATAATAATTTTAATGCATCTTTACATCTTAACAAAATTTGATATATTTAAAACCTCTATTTCAATGAGTGTACGCAAAATAAAACTTATTTCTCAAAAAATTGCAAAAATAATTCTTTATTATTTCAATAACTTTTTTTTGTTGTTAATATCAAGTCAAAGAGTAATTTTCTTTCATATTCAAAGCAGATTTAATCAATTTATGGATTTTGGTTGTTATTGATCCAAGTGAGGAATGATGTAACACGAGCAAATCCTGATGGAAGTCCAGCGACACAACCAGCTGAAGCGACGAATGAGGTGACACCAATTTGGATTGGACGAACGTCACCAGCACGTGGAACTGAAAGAACTCCACCTGAGTCACCGTGGCTATTATAAATTGAAAATTGTAAGTTAAATAAATTAAAAACGTTTTAAAAACAAAAAAAAATTTCTTACCATGTTCCTTGGTTAACACCACTTGTGGCAATGCAAATGACTGAAGCAATGACAGTTGAGCCACCATAGACTGAAGCACATGCAGCATTGGTGATAACAGGATTGTAAGCCTTGCGTAGAACAGCTGATGTAACACCAGTGTTAGTAGTACGACCCCAACCAGTTGAACGAGCAGTTTCACCTACGAAAAGCTCATTAGCGAAAGCTGTTGGTAAACGTGTTGGTTGAACAGCTGCAGTCCATGCGAAGTTTGGTGTTGGTGTAATAAGGATTGCGATATCATTGTTTAAGTTGCTATTTGAGGTAAAAATTAAATAAATTTGAATGATTAAAATTAATTAAAAAATAACTGCTCTAAAAGTTAACTTACTTTGGGTTGTAGTTAGCATGGATTCTGTAGCCTGATGATGGAACAGTACGACGTTGTTGGTTAGCTTCAACGACATTTCTGTTGTGAGCACCAGCAATGACCAATGTTGAGCCTGAACCAATTGGACAATGAGCAGCCGTCAAAACTGAGCGAATAGTCAAGACTGAACCACCGCAAAGACCAGTACCAGTTCCGAATTGCATATGAAGTGCGACTTGATATGGATGACTGTTTGGAGAGACTTCAACACCTCCGACAATGCGACGATCGCGAACATTGACTGGCGCGAAAAACTCTTTTGGGAAATCGCGATTGTCCCAGAAACCAGGAAAATCTTCAACTGGGATGATCTCTGAGGCATCAAATGGAGCGTATTCTGGTCCATCATAATTCTCCTGGGCGAGTGCCACAGTGACGAAAAGTGCAAGAAGCAAGTATTTCATTTTTAGCTTTACAGTCCACGACACAACCTAAACTAAGCAGAAGTTTAATTTGCCTTGACTTTTATATTTTTTGAGAAAAATTCATTATCTAAACAAAAATTTACGTCACAAAAATGTGATTAGATAAGTTTAGCTTTTAACGTCCTTATAGTTAAAAATATATTGATTAAATTTCTGAAGTATATTGGAAGGGTGTGAAAAAAAAAACAATCAAGTAATGATAATGTGATTTGGAATTTCCAGCAGAAATTGAGTGGGTTATAAATTTTATTAGTAAATAAAGAATTGAAAATAAAATAAAATAAATTTTAAAACAAAACTTAAATACCATTTGATTTGAAAATGGTTTCTTTTAGGAAAATATGTCCTCATATGCGCATAACATAAAGATATAACCACACATGTGAGCACAAGAATTCAAAATTTGTATATTTTGACTAAAATTGCATTGTCTGATTTTATATTAATAAAATAAAAATATTTGAACAGTCTTTAATCGCTTAATTTCAGTTTAATATCAATGTCATAATCAATAAAAATACATTAGGACCTAATTGAAATCTTATCAAAATTCAAAGTAAGCAATAATCAAAGATTTCTCAGATCTTGGTTTTTCGTAATAAAAATTTAATCACTTTTTAATTTTGCAATCAATAATTCGTATAGAAATGCCACACGTGCAATTAAATCAATTAGTCAAAAAATTGTATAACAATAATTTCATGACACGTCTTCAATCATTCATGTTATTATTAAAGCTATCAAAGCTTTATCGTTGTATTATTTTGCTTTTAATCTCATTTATGGCTCTTGCAAAACAGTTTTGAAGATAAGACAAATTTTTAGCTTCCTAATTAGGAGATTTTATTTAATTTCGTCATTGATGATTTCCTGTCACTCCACTGTGAAGCGTTGGGCGTTGTTTCCAATTTGAAGCGTGTTTTGTCACACAACGAGTCATTCATCATTCCGACGATACGATTAATGAAGACAGGAGATGAGCCTGACGTTCTCGTAATATTCGTCGGTGGATCTTACCTTTTATACTGCGATCCGATAGCAGTAAGTTCTGAGCGTGAAAAATACCTGAAAATTCAGAATCCTCAAGGCTTCCACCTCGGGATTCGAAACCAGGACCTTCAGCTTGCTACCCATCAGGGTAGCTCAGAACTCAATTTCGTCATTGGACCAGTTAAAATTATGAAATTTTAATGAAATTAAATTTAAATATTTTGATCACATAATCTAAAACCTTTTTAAAATTTATTTGTAACTAACTATAATCCAAATAAAATTAATTAATCAATTAGATGATAATTTTAATTGAGCTGTAACTAAAAATTTTGAACCATTCCTAAATTTAACCTTCTCAAACTGATTCACAGTTTCTTCAACCTTAATCACAATTATGGTGCACAAATTTATCAAGAAAAGTTTCTATAAATAAAAATCAACTCTTATCAAATTTTATAGAGTAATAAAACGATCCTGAGTGTTGAAAAAATTATTGACGGTGATAAATTTTTACTGGAAAAACCAACAATCAATAAAACTTCAATTGAGCTAACTGTTTTACTTCTGGTATTTGGTGATGAATTAAAACTTTATGAGAATAGAATATTAATTTCGTTTCAAGGAATGACCAAAATGAAAGCATTTTTTGAAAAAAAGAAATTTAACATTAAAAATTTCTTGAATTTTTAAGTCAATTTTATGTTTATCAGTTGCAGACCATGATTAAAGAAATTAAAAATTTCTAATCTTATCACATTCACAAATTGAAAATAATCACCGTCTCTTAAGACTAGTTTGATAAAAAAAATTCACAAGGAACTATAAAAACTCGTTCTTTTCCACCTCATGCCATCAGTTTTTATTCACTCGTCGTAGCCTGATAACTGAAACAAAAATGAAACTTTTCATTCTCGCAATCCTCGCTGTTGGTGCTCTCGCCCAGGAAAATTATGATGGACCAGAATACGCTCCAATTGATCCATCATCAATTATCCCAGTTCAAGAAATGCCCGGCTTCTGGGATGACAAGACAGAATTCCCAGCATGGATGAAGCAACCAGTCAATGTTCGCGATCGTCGCATTGTCGGAGGTGTTGAAGTTGTTCCAAACAGTCATCCATACCAAGTTGCACTTCACATCGCCTTCGGTGGTGGTACTGGTCTCTGTGGTGGTTCAGTCTTGACTATTCGCTCAGTATTGACAGCTGCTCACTGTCCAATTGGCTCAAGCTCAACATTGGTCATTGCTGGTGCTCACAACAGAAATGTCGTTGAAGCTAACCAACAACGTCGTACTGTTCCATCATCAGGCTACAGAATCCATGCTCAATACAACCCAAGGTTCGTATATTTTTAAAAAATTTTCCAGTTAATTTTAATTATTTGACTTTATTTAATTTTCATCTCAAATAGCAACTTAAACAATGATATTGCTATCCTTATCACACCAACACCAAACTTCGCATGGACTGCAGCTGTTCAACCAACACGTCGTCCAACTGGTGCTCAACTTAATGAACTTTTCGTTGGAGATAGATCACGCGCTACTGGTTGGGGACGTGTTACTAACACTGGTGCCACATCAGCTGTTCTTCGCAAGGCATACAACACAATCATCACAAATGCTGCATGCGCTCAAGTCTATGGTACATCAGTAGTCAACGCTGGTGTTATCTGCAAAGAAACTGCTCAATCAAACCAAGGAACTTGGTAAGAAAAATATTTTTTGCACTGTTTTTCTTTATTAAACAATTTTTTGAAATAAAATAACAGCAACGGTGACTCAGGTGGAGTTCTCTCAGTTGAACGTGGTGCTGGACAACAATGGGTCCAAGTTGGTGTTACCTCATTTGGTAAGAAAGTTTTCATTTGTTAAAAATGCAAAAACTTTATGCTTTTTTAATTTTAAAGGTGCTGCTGCTGGTTGTGTTGCTGGATTCCCATCAGGATTCGCCAGAATGACTCACTTTAACACATGGATCAATAACAACCAAAATCCATAAATTTTAAAACCAAAATAAAAACATTGAACAAGGAATGGATTAAATATTTAAAAAAATGTTAAATAAATTTAAAAGATTTGCAAACCGTAAACTTTTATTATTTTAGAATTTATATAGGATATTTTTCAGAATGTTTTTTATCAAATAGATTTGTTAATTTGAAGTAAAAACTCTAAATAATAATTAGCAAATAGAGATTCAAGTAAAAATAAAGAACACTTGAAAGTCTAATTAAATAGGTGAAAACTCAATGTTAAAATCAGTAATCTAGATTGATGTTGATAATAATGGCTAATTTCTTATAGTTATATTGTGAAATCGAATAACTGCATTTGAGAAGTTTACTGTCAGTTATCAACCGATTATATACTTTTAGTTTTCGGATGATTTCTTGAAAACTAAAACAGCTATTGCCAAACGGTCAAAAGAATATTATTTTTTAATAAATTGTTGTTTTAACAACATACATTTAGCCTGTCAAGCGATTCTATTCAATATTTTATTTGTGATTTTCCAAAATATCGACATTTTGAAAACACAAATTTTGTAAAACTTTTTTGTTTGTGATTGAACTAAATCAGCTATAGCTCTCAAACTTCGTCATTATCATTCCTCAAACATCATAAATGAGCTCCTAAACTTTCAGATTTTTACGTAAAGTCTAAATATGTTTTTGAAACAGCTTTATTGACTCATCTCAAATTGAACGATAATAAATCAATGAGTTGTACAATATGCAATC
>JACWBX010002777.1:20476-33538 GCA_014622435.1 Polypedilum pembai | reverse complement strand
AAGCCCGCGTCATGCAACTATGATTTTTCGAAATTATTCAAACTTGAAAATGTTTGTTAACAAAAATGTTTGTTTTACTTTAAAATTTAATTTCGAAAACGTGTTCCATAAATTTCGAAAATTCAAAATTTGTTCGAAAAGGGGTGTGACGCGCGAAATTTATTTTTCAACGGTCAAAATTTTCATTGAAACTACCAGGGTTTTTATAAATCCAAAATTATTTTTCTAATTAATTTGAATAATCAATCTGAAAACTTAAAATTTTCAAAATGTAATAAAAAAATTTGAAGAAAATTAATCTTTTCGTTCAGTGTCTTTTTTTGGTTCAATTGTTAATCAAAGCTCAAAATTAATTTTCAAAAATGTAAACAAAAATTTTTGTCCGTTAATAAAGCAAATAAATTTCAAATGATTTCAAAAAAAAATGTTGAGTATCTTTTCCCTTAGCTAAAAATGTTCTCACTGGTAAGAATTATTTCAATGTGAGAATTCTTTGGATGAGAGGATTCAAATTTCTCAAATGACCTTCAATTGAAATTCTCCGTTACATTTAATACCTTCAACCGTTAATATAATATCATTTCAATGAGAAATTAATTCAGAGCATAAAAAAAGCAAATTGAAAAAATACTTAAAGAGTTCTTATGTGCTTATGTTTCACACTTAGAGAAGGAAAAATCTACAATTAATTAAGCAAAGTGAAGAGAGAAACCAATAAAGATCACAAAAATAATCCAATTGTATCTGAAGCTTCTATAAAACTGTGAAAATTAATTCTTTTTCTCTTTTTTCGATAATTCAAATATAGCCTCAGTGAATAGGAAAACAATTTTATAGTTTTATGATCCTCTTTTGCTTATTTGAGAACTCAAGTAATAATTTTTTATGAAGCGTGATAATTCTCAATTCCTTTTTGTCTATTCTCTCATTCTAAAGCGTGCGCTGAGCTTTAAACATAAAAATCAATAGCTGACGATCACTTATATGAGAAATAAATTTTTTATTGTTTTTGAATGCAATAGAACAGATTAGAAGAAAAAAATTCATTTAAAAATTAGAAAAATAAATCCTAGAAAGAGAAATTTATGGCGATCAATTGAGTAAAGATTACAACAATACTTAAGCTATGAGGGACGTTTTAATAAATTCTCTACTCATTTTAATCTTATGCAATAAAAAAACAATTTTATTTGTAATTTGAGATGAGAAAAAGTTAATGCAGGATGTTAAAAAAGTGTTTTTAGAAAATAAAATGCAAAAAATATTAAAATAATAAAGAATCACTTAAAGATTTGATATCAGTATTTCGACTATTCATTGTAAAGTTCATTTAAAATTCTTTAATTCGGATGACATTTTTCTTTACTTAAAATCAATAAGTGAGAACTTTTGATTAGAGCCGGAAATCGTCACATAACTTACTTAATGAGTAAGAAAATTTTGTTATTTGAGTAAATTTACTCATGAGTTTACTTACTCATCTGATAATTTCGGGCTCTGTTTTTGATTAGCAAAACAAAGTAATCAGTGAAAATTAAATTTTTGCATAAAAAGTTTCAAATTTTTTTGATATTTTTCATAACTTTATTGATGAACTTCATACACCTTGCTTAAAATTCAAATCTTAATAAATATGTAAACTAAAAATTTCTTGATTATGTTATAAATTTTCCACCATATGAAACTAACAATTTTCTTATCATATCAACATAAATTAAAACAAAAAACTTGAGGCAATAGCACGAATAAATTTCACTCTATCATCTCATAAGCTTGTCCACTCCCTCTCTCTCTCTCTTTTAAATGATCTAAACATTCAAATCTCTCTTATTTGCATTTCACTCAAAGTACGGAAATAAAAAATGAAAGAAATGTGTATCGCATCATGACTTTTACATACTAGGCAATTAAAAATTGCATGCGATATACTTATTTGTCGGAGATAGTACCCGCAAGTGGAATGAGAAATAAAAAAAATCATGTACATGTGCGGAGATTTCAGCTGAGTTTATAGTAAACGCACGAACTGCAGCTCAACGCTTAAATGTGTATCATAATTTTATTTTTCAGGAAAAATTGCTCACATAAAGTAGATTTATTTTATTGTTTTTATAGCTATAAAAATATAAGTGAATGTGTGAATAATAAAATAAATTTAAAAAGCACTCAAAGCTGCTCCTTTTGTGCACTCTTGAGAAATATGATTAATTAAAGAGGAGAGTTGAGGAAATTAATTGAGGTCCGTGGGAGTTTCTTGTTCTTTTTTTTTTCTTTACAAAAACACAATTAGAAAAGTTAACATAAAGTTTTTAGATTTGTCCTCAAAAAGTCATAAGAACAATATGACATTCGAAATATGCCAAGATTTAAAAAAGAAATTTTTAGTGATAAAGAATTTTATGACAGTTTTCTAAAACTGTTATAAAAATCGTTAAAATTTCTTTTCAAGATTTTAAATTTTGAAATAAAATTAAAAAACTATTCCCTTGTATATAATGACAAGTAAAAATTAATTATAACATTAGAAGCCCACTTTTTTGATTGACATAAAGCAACGTTGTGGCACATTTCATTAATTTCTTTTTGTTTATTTATGAAAGCAAAAGTTCATGGCATGCAAACAATATTTTGAGACAGTAAGAAAAAGAAAAGCGCCTCGACAATATGAGAGAGAGAGAGTTCATGTCGCGACCAGCATGCATCAAATATCGTACAGCAAACACAGAAACAATATTTTTCTCTTTCCATATAGAAAATTGATATTTATTGTATTGCGCTGCAATAATAAAGAAAAAATGCAAAACCAGCGCCAATTTAAAAATATAAAAATAAATTAAAACATAAATTGACTTTCGGGTTCGAGTTCGAGTAAGTTTAAAGAAATGAAATGAGGAAATGGCTTAGGAGAGCATAAAAATCATTTAAAATTCGTTTCGATTGCATATGAAAATGAATAAAATAAGAAATAGTATGGTTTTGCTTTAACTTGGGTGTAATATTGATTTCGCAATAACATTTGAAGCTGGCACAGCTGATTATGGTCACTGAGAGTAGTGTACACATATATGAAAGAGTGTAACATGGCAAATGTTGTCTTTTTTGTGAAGCACATAATTGATTAATACGCTCCCATTCACACCCAAATGGCAAATAACAAATATCCCCCCAAGCTACCATCATTATGTCGCATATGATCATACTTTCTCGAGATTGATTTTTTTAATAACATAAAAATAAGACTTTTATCTCTCGCACGACGGTCAAGTCGATTGTAGGGCACTTTTATGACTGATTTTTTTTAATACTAAAACATAAATTATCTCATTGAGTAAACAAGCCATACAGACATATTACGTGAAAAATTGCTTTATCGCTTCTGTGTCTGGCAAAAGTAAGGCAAATAAACAAAAATAATATTCAATATAAAATAAGCATAAATTATTATATGGTAAATAAGAAATAAAAAATTTTTTTTATATTTATTTTTTTGATAGTTTATTATCACATATTGGTGTGATGTAAAAATGCAGAAATGAAAATGATATAAAAAAATTATTTTATTGGATATTTTTATTGAGTTGTAGGACGATTGCGAAGGTTGAATAAAAAAATTTAAAATGAAAAATTGTCAGATGGTTCTAAAAATATTTTTAAAAATTAAAAATGTATGATGTTTGAATATTTTATTAAAAATTGAAAAATAAACTCAAGGGATATTCACTAGAAAAAATAATTAAATCTTGTTCGACTGTCTGTTCAGACAAAAATTCATTATGAAAATTGTAGATGACGCTTCAATCGATTTTTAAAAACGATCAAGCGCCATCTACAATCATTATAACGAATTGTTTAATTTCTTAAGTTTTACATAGTAAATAATAAACGCAGAGCATACACCTTGAGCAATCTATGAATTATTTTAATTTAGTTATAATTATGAAAAATTTTTAAATAATTTCTTCTATGAAATTTTCAACAAAATATTTCATTTTAAAATTTTCAGATAAAATATCAAACAAACTTAGAAATTCAACTTTTATTTCTATATCCTTCTTTGCATCTACAAATCTAAAATTAATAAATTTAACTATAGTTGACATAACTTCAGAATGTATACAAAAAGTAAACTTTTTATCTTCCATATCAAATCTAAAAAAGAAATTTTTCTTTCTTTTTTTTGCATCCACACACAACAAATAGTAAATGCTGCAACATGTAACGTAAATATTAAACATAAAATTTATTTGTGCTGAGGGCACAATGTAACGATATATTTCACATATTAATGCATTATGGTTATAAATTTTCATTTGCCAATATGCGTTACTGTTGTCGTCGTATAAGATCAAGCAAAAAAGAAAAAAAAAATAGTGCAAGGGGAGGAGAAGCTGTAAAGAAATATGCAGAGTAAAGCGCGAAAGAGAGAGAGAGTAATTAATGAAGAAAAAAAGAGAAACGATCTAGATGAAAATAAAATTGCACTCATGTCGCATAAATGTACAATATGCAATATTTATTTTTTTCTATATTATACTAAGACTAAGAGAGATAGAGAGAAAGAGTCAGTTTTCATGTAAGCATAATTATATAACGGAACAATGTCAAATGTTGTCTGTTACAGTTTGAATAATATGTAGATGAATTCTATTTCTTGTGAGTAATTAAAGAAACCGCAACTGTTCTTGTTCTAAATAATTTAAATTCTCCAGGATGAGGAAATTATTTTTTTTAAATTTCAAAAAGCCGTTAAAATTCACATAATTTGTTCTAAATATTAGTTGAAAGCACGTTGAATTTATTCATTTGTTAATAATTCAATATGCAATTTATAATAAAAATTATGATTTCGAACTAAAGAGACTAAATTTGAAATCGTCTTCGAAATTTCATTTTCTTTCACATTCTAATTTTAAACAGTGTTGTTACACAGGCGATCTAGATTGCTTGAGATAATATTTACAAAAAATTCGCTATGGAAATTATAGATGGCGCTTCAAAAACGTTTTAGGCTCCATCTACAATTTATATAGCGGATATTTTTGTAAATATTATCACAGACAATCTAGATCGTCTGGTGAAAAACACTGATTTTAGTAGCTGAAATTCATTTTTACTACATTTTTTAGATTTTTAAAAGAAGCCTAGAATTTTTGTTATTTTAATATAATTTAACAAATTTATTTCACAAATTGATTTTAATAATATCAGTTGATTATAAATTTCTGAATTCAAATCTTAGTAACTTTCATAAAAAAAAGGTTTTTTGTTCCTGGTCTTTTTTTTTTTGTTCTACAAAAGTTAAAAAAAAATTCAAGTTTATTCACACTCAACTCTTTTCTTCATTGATTGCAATTAAAAATGCAATCAAAGTTCCCTTTTTTTGTTGCTTCACTATCATCATGACACAAGACCGTGACTTAAAGTTTTCTTCTCATTTCATTATTTTCACTTTACTCTATACAAAATACCATATTGGCAACAGCAAGCGACGAAAGAGAGAGAATAAAAAAGTTCAAAAGTGCAACCTGCATACAACAAAGCACATTAAATTTTTTTTCTCTCTCTTTTGTGTGTTGCTTCAATTTTTTCACCTTTATCTCAGCAACAATGCTAATGTGTATCGAAAAAAAAGGAAGAATGATGCACAAAGGCATGGCATTAATTGTTGATTATAAGCGAAAGAATGAAAATTGGATTTTTATCACGATATAAAATTTTCTATTTTTCTGAACAGATTAATTAAATAAATTATGTGAAAATCATGAACTCAATTGAGGTCACATTCAAAATTATTTAAATTCATTTCTGATACATGTAAAATGCGGAAAAAATAGTAAATTGAAATGCTCTATTGTGTAAATATACATTTATTATTTTGTCATGCATAACTTTATAGATTTTTCTCCTCTTATGAAAGTGCTAAAGAGAGTTGAAAAAAAGAGAAAAGAGACAATAACATTATTTTTTACGCCCACGTATCAATTATTCAACTTCAATAAAAGATATAGAAGGAAAATTAAATTAGTTTTGGTAAAAGACGTAAGAAATGTTGAAAATTTTATTTGTTAAAGGAAAGAAAAGAAAATTTAATGAAATGCTAAGCTTTTGAACTTTTTGATTATGTCTTAGGAATTAAAATTATGAAGAGGAAATCAAAAATCGAACAAACCAGAAATTAATCAGTATATATGCATAAAATATGATTAAAGAGATTTTTAGGTACTGCAGATCAGTGTTTGTTCTCCAATTAATGTCAAACATTATACAGTCAAGTTTCAGTCCACCGTACATAGATGAATTTTCTTAGAAGTCGGATTTTAGGGCGAATTCTACATAGAAAATTTTTGATAAAGTCCGCCGTTGGTGGATTTAAACTTGACTGTGTAAACAAAGAAACAGAGTTCTTTTTGATTTTCATCTATTACACTAGTTTTAAAGTACTGCTCCATAGCCAGTAGATAAAAGTTACTTTCCAAAAAATTGCAAGTTGCTATGGTAGTCGTTTGATTTCAATAGACAAAATCTACTGTAGAAAGTAACCAGAAGCTACATAGTAGATTCTATTTTTACAATTCTGAATTCAAAATTT
The DNA here is from genome assembly GCA_014622435.1 of Polypedilum pembai. Classification (NCBI taxonomy): domain Eukaryota; kingdom Metazoa; phylum Arthropoda; class Insecta; order Diptera; family Chironomidae; genus Polypedilum; species Polypedilum pembai. Next base: position 26,949 of record JACWBX010002777.1, on the reverse strand, counting down.
GATTTTTACTAAATGCACTACTCTTCCCAGTAAGAAACATATTTTTCAGCTGGAGTCCGGCCGCTGTCTTTTATCTAGTCCGGTGAGCGAAGTCCGAATATTAGGAAAAATTAAAAAATTTCGGACTAAATTTCTCACTGGGTTGTTCTAAATTAATTGTATTTTGCATAAGAAGAAGAAGAGTAGTTTAACGAAAAATAAAACTTCTTCAAGTTTTTAGGTTAAATAATTTTTTATAAATTACCATTTTCAACACCAATCAAGCTTAATATAAGCTCAAGCTTTTCCTTAGTTAAATTGAAAATATTAATGGAAACTTTCATCAATTTATTTTAATTTTATTTAAATGATGTTAAGTTAGTCAAAAAAAGTTTTCATTTCACATATAACTTTCTTTCATCTATCCACTAAAAGGTCATTAAGCCTTAATTGTAATAGCAATTGCAAGATATGTAAAATGCTATCAACTTTCAAGCTATATCGGAGTGTTATGAAAAGGCGCGCACACACCTTTCTCATATGCGCCTTCCTTATTATGTTATATGGCATAATTGAGTCTAAATATAAAAAGGCAATAGAGATTAAGTGTTATTAAATAAAAAAAAATATAAATTGGAGACAATTTGACTCACAAGACTCTTTTCCTGATTGATCAGATTTAAATTCTCATCCATATAGAGCATAATTTCATCTTCAGTAGCCTGCTGAGTGTTTAACAAACAAATAAGGCGCAAACGAATAGAGATTATAGAAAGTATTTATGGCAATGACTGCTCGTTAATAAAAACACAGATGAAAAGACATTCACTGCCTCTCCTCACATTTCACTCCACATTATTACTACTATGAATGTCGTAATGCGAAAGTTTATTATGAATTGTCGACAATTGCATCTTATGCGTGTTGTCAAAAAATATAACTAAAGAAATTGAAAGTCGTCTCATTGTGCCTCAATATTGAATGAGCTGGAGATTTGCAATTGATAATATCATTTAGCTAATGGTGTGGAAGTCAAACAATGTGGACTTTTTGTTGCCCTCATTCACGCTCAATGAAGAGCGCCTCATTTTCTCACCCAAACAACACGCTCTTGAGGCTGCTAACTTTTTTTTTTTTTCGAGAAAGGTGTCGATAATCGCATCTAATCATCGAATGTTGAACATAATTTGTTTGTAAGCACCGAAAAAGGCACTTTTGTGGCTGTTTTGGTATTTTTTGTGTGACTCTCGATTTGTTAAATGCGATTACGATTAGGCTTTCTTTATGGTGATTTATTATCTCATCTACAAGTGAATTTCGCTCCATTGTGGTTGCTGATATAAAGACTAAGGCAATTAAGGCCGTTTAAGGAGAGCGTAAAAGAAGAAAAATATTTTCTTTATCTTTTCGCACCGGATATTTAAAAATATGGTGATTGACAGTAAAGTTATGTTTTAAAAGCTCATTATTTTATTACAAATGATTTGTATCTTTTTTGTAAAAATTTAACGAATTTTTCAAAAAACTTAAATTCGAAATTCTTAATTCGAAAAAGTTTAATTTTCGAAATTTCGAAAATGATCAATTTTGACTTGATTTAAGTCATACTTCGAGAACTGCTTGAATATTTAAAAAGAACTTCCGTTTTACAAATACTATGAATATAAATAATTTATTAAACCAATAAATAATGAAAAAAGCTTCTAAAAATAAAAAATTGTCGACAAAGAAACTTTTTCAACAATAATCGAACAAAAATGTACTAAAAATTGATTTAAAAAATTTCCGCCAACCTGCAAAAGAGTAGCTGAATGACAAAAAAAATTCAAACAATTAGAAGCTTGAACTTTCATTCACAAAAGTCAGTGCCTTTAAAATAATCCATCAAAAACCGTCCAAAAAAAAGTACGGAGAAGAAAGAAAGAAAAAATTTCATTAAACGCTGTGCAGGCAGCAAAAGAAAAAATTCATATTCATAATCAATTCATGAAGAAAAAGAAATTTCTTTTTAAAATCGGACAACGCCCCAAAATGAGTCTGAAAGTATCTTATTTGATGAATATTGCATAATTTTGAGAGTATGTAGGCCTCAACATATAACAAAAATTAATATGTATGTACATGTGAGTGTGCCTTTGAGCTGATTACTGATATATTTTGAGGCTGTTTGTATAAGTTCGGGACCAAGCAACAAATCTAATTATTACCCTCAACTATAGCAAAAGCGATGAAAATTATTCGATAACATTAATTTCTTTATGCATTTCAAAAACTATTTGTTGTTGTTGTTAATTTTTCATAATTTTCAATACTTTTTTTTGTTGTCATGTCTCTAATGAAGCAATAGCAGCAGCATCAAATTAGAAATTAAGGGAGCGACCGCAAAACAAAATTTCACTCTCTTTATGTTGTTGTACTAAATTAATTAGAGATATTAGAGATTGGATGAATAAGTAGAAACAAATTTTTTATGGGCTGATGCCAAAAAAAATTATTTTTTCTCTGTGAGTTATGCTTTCTCTGAAATTCCCAAAAAAAACATATAATGATAAACATGCACGCAATAAAACTAAATGAAGGTCATTAGTGATGATTATCGAGACCCTTAAAGGTCACACTTTCAATTCATTTCGATTATATTTTCGAGAAAATTAATCAAAAATAAAATGAAGAAGAGGTGTGCAGAGAAATTTTTATTTTTTGTAGTGAGTCATGGGGATTTCTGAGAACATTTGTTTTTGAGTTTCATGTCATATCATGTCACAAATGTACATAGAATATTTAATAAGAATTATGACAATCTTTTTCTATTATTGAAACAAAAATTTTAAAATATGCAAAAAATTAAATTTTTTAGCAAAAAAATGTGTCGTATTTTTCTAAAAATTTTATTTTTTTGAAGATTCGAAATTCAAATTGTACCATTTCAATTTGATAAAAATGTTGGCAAATATTTAATATAGTCTAATTAATTAACTGAAATATCACTTGCGAAGTATATAAAAAGTTTTCTCTTTCTTCTTTACTTCAAAGCAAAAAAAAATTTATTCCAACCAGACAAGAAAGATTGATCACTCCCAAGAATTTAAAACCTACTAAAAATTAAAGAATTCAATTCAGAAGCCAAATCGTATAACTTAAATATTCACATCAGACTTACACATACACGAAAACTGTTTATTGATTTACGAGCGATATAAAATGACTATGTAATTATGAAGTCAGAGTAAAAATAAAGATTGGAAGAAGAGAAAAAATTTGTTATTTTTTTGCGAGAAACGATTCCAAGAATTAGTTGAAAATAATAGTGTAGAGAAAATTAATCGCTAATTTATTTAAATTGATGAGATTTGGGTGATTTTGTTGGTAAAAATTAAATTAAGAGGTATATAAGGTAAAAATTAGTTGAATTTCGTTGAAAAAAAAAATATATTAATAGAAGGAAGATAGCAAAACTTTTCTTAACACTTTATAAGATTTTAATTCTTAATTTTAATGTCATTTTATTTATTTTTTAATTCAATTCATATTAACTACTAACTATTTTAAAAACATAAAACAAAAAATAATTTTACATTCTTTTTACTTTTCATTACAGATTTTCATCATTATCAACTAAATAAATTTTCTTCATTTAACATTTGAAAAAAATGGGCTAAAAGCTCAACCACAAGATATTAAAGAAGAAAAAAAATACACAAAAAAAGCAAATTAAGTGGCAAGTTAAGGCAAAAAAAAAATTCAAGAAGATTTTTGCTTCAACACGCACGACAGCTACCAGAATTTGTATTTTAATTATATTTTTCTGCGCCAGCCCTAAAGTCAAATAAGCAAAACCATTCTTATTGTTGTGGATGATTAAAAGAAAAGAACTGTAACAGTGAGAAGAGAGAGAGAGGGAAAAGAGGCGCGAAAACTTAATAAAAAGAGCAACCAGCAGAGAGTCTCTGTTGTGTGGACAATGAAGAATGGAGAATGAGAAAAAAATTAAAAAGCGTTTAAATGAAATGAGTTTTTTATTAATGCCACTTTAATAATGACACGAAAGAGTTAATGAACCGAAGGAAATAAAAAAATTTATACATTTTACATTATTTTTTTCGGCTACTCTTGAGTACTTGCTGTTTACAAGCATAATACGAAGAAAATAAAAGAAATATTTTATATGTTATTATTATAACAATAAAAAAGAAGTCGAAGAAGAAGAAGTGCTTGCTGTTGAATCAACACACAGAAGAAAGGTTATTAAAGTGAATAAATCACAACCGGATACACCTTTAAGCTGATTTTATACGCACGATATAGAAGAAGTCAAATAATCATCAAAAATGCATTGGACAAGGTGAGTAAATGAAGCACTCCAATTATTATTCTTCTTTTTCTTCTTATTAGTATTTTTGAAAATTATATCAACAAAAATGAGATGGAAATTGCTTTTTTGATTTATGGTAATACTACTTAATAGAAAAATAAAATATTTAATTTTGATAAAAATTTGCAAAAAATAAATGATGTAGAATGATGAAATTCAATATTTTCAAGATTTGAATCTTATCCGATTTTTAATTTGTAATTGAATTTTGACAAAAACCTTACTTAAATTACAAATTTAAAAATTATCACTTGCGAAGTATATAAAAATTTCAAATAAAATCACTAGAACAGATAAAAATTCTTCGAACAGATAAAAAGCCTTAATGAAGCTGTCCACTGACAGAAAATTCTTGTTCTTTTTTTTCTCTCCTTTGCTTCTCTACATTCAATTGAAATGCGACACGAATTGCAGATTGTCAATGCTTGACCATTTCGCCTCGATTGAATGTACACCATAAGCTGAAGTCACTCATAAATTATGCAATGTGCGACTACTTCACAGAGCATGTTAAAGGCTAGCAGTGACAGTTGCATCCAATTACGATCGTTCATTTAATGGTCAAGTTTACTGCATTTTTTTATTCTATTTTTACGCAGGATAAACTTGTTGTTATTGTTTTTATGCATTTGACTGAGTTATTAATTATTCTACAAAAAAATTAAACCTAAATGATCATTAAAAATACTAAAAAGGAGGAGAAAAAAATTTTTATTGCAATTTTAATCATTTATCATAACTACAAAAACCATAATGTCTGTGTGGCATTGCAAGAAAGACCAATAAAGTTCTCGACATGAATTGCAATTTAATTTTTAATTAACAGTCAAGAAATTCTCTTAATTGATAATTTTATTCCTTTGAAAGAGTAGTGAAGAAGGAAAAGTTGTTGACATGACAGAAGAGCCACTTGTTAGTCATTAGTGCGATGCTACTGTCTAGTTTAAATGAGTGTCTTGTTAACTCGATGATTTTACATGAAGTTGCGTTAAAGTTCATTGAATTTTTTTCATTTTACTTTGAGAAGCTTTTAATTAGAATTAATCCACAAATGAAAGTGAAAATCAATTAAAAATTCAAACCAACTCACCTAACGTGCACTCGTTAATGTTACATTAGTAAAATTTCCACACAACACGCAATTTTCATTTTTCTTCTTCTTCATCTTCATTCTAGCATCCATTTGGCTCAATTGAATTTGTTTTTGTTCCCAAGAACTAAATGAATGTGCTGGAATTTCCATAAAAATGACGCGACCTTAATTACGCTGCACATTTTTTTATATTATTTTCTTTCATTCAATAGAAAATTAAATGAATCAATAATGAATGTGACAGACAAATATACACATGGCTAAGTTGTCGTCATCGTCTCTTATTGATGGTCAGTTCAATTGAACTAATAAAGCACGTAGCATATGTGTGTATAAAAGGAAGTAGGTCGTCGATCGATACTTAATATTGTGTGTGTGTGAACTTATATTTGTCATCATATACGATTATCGAATCGACCTTCACATAAATCGGACATTTATGGTTAAATGACATGGATAAGAGTCACACATGATGGCGGTGGCGTGCATTGTTTAATCTTCGATTTTTACCTTCAACTGAAATGTCTAATTATTGTTTAATTTTCACTCTTTGAATTCATAATATTGTGAAAGAAATGTTAAAGCTTACAAATTTGAAAATAATGATGATAAAAGAGGATGATGAATAATTTTTGCTTCATTCATTGTGTATTGTGTGATGTTAAATATGGTAAATCTCTGTAAATCTTCAATTTATTGTTATTATACATTTTTCTTTTTGCTCTTTTGATAAATAAGAAAAAAATCGTTGTTGTAAATTTTGTTAGAGAAAAAATATTGAAAATATCAAATGATGTCTTTTTGAAGGAGTAAAAATGACAAATTTTTAGCTTATAATAGACGGTATCAGATGAGAAGATTAAATTTCAATTTCTTTAGATTAAATTTATTGAACAATGCAGTGATCAAGGTAAAATAGCTTGAGCAAATTTTGTCAATAGTTTTAGGGCTATAATTCGACTGTTATGAGCTCTAAAAGGACTAACAACTCTTGAAAATAAAACAAACATTAAAACTCAGAAATTTTTA
>JACWBX010002776.1:0-11422 GCA_014622435.1 Polypedilum pembai | reverse complement strand
TTTTTTTTTTTTTTAAAAAAAATAGAGAGATCTACTCTCTATTTTTTTGGGTGAACCCCACCCAGGGTGACGACCTTACGGTCCGCTTTTATTTACAAAGATTCGCCACTACGGGCTGAGAGGCCTTATAGCGGGCCACACTCGCTTGACTTATTCTCGCTTGTTGTTATTGTAGACGTCTACGGTCTACAATGCTGTCTACGTAGACGGTTATCTACATGTAGACGTCGTCTACATAAACAAAAGCTGTAGACCGTAGACAAAAACTTTCGTCTATGTAGACAATTGTCTACATAGACAAAATCTACGGTAGATCTACGTAGACCGTAGACCGTAGACGTCTACGATAACAACACTGATGACTTGACATTTGAATTGAAGCTTTTGAGAAGATATAAATTAATCAGCTAATAAGTAAAACATTAAACAATTTTCAACAAAACTTTCTTTTGTTTACATTAAAAATTTTTTGTTTCGTTAAGTTCGTTAAAAATTCAAATTTTATCGGTTAAATAAAGTCTAGAAATTTTTCTATTATTTCAAACTTTCATCTTTTTTCTGACACTCAAAGAAAGAAAACAAACAAATTTTTCTCTGCAATAGCAGTCATCAAATGTTATGCAAACAATTGAATAGAAAGAAGCAGTAGTAGAGAATTTACGAAGTGTTTTGTGTGTGTTTATGTATATACAAAAAGAAAGAAAAGTTTTAACTATTTATGTGAAGAAATGGCACATAGAGTGAGAAAACATAGAAAGGAAGTGAAAGGTTGTGAAACAATTGTCGACAACTATGAGAATTTTCTTTTTTTCTCTGTGTTTGTATGTTTGTACGTGTACAAGTTTTAATGCTGCATAAGAAAAAGTGAATGAAAAAGTTTCATGTTTCAGAAGTGAGAAAGAAAGCTGCAATGATAGCGCTAGAAAAAAAAGAACTTAAAACTGCCTGAAAATTGCTTCCAATTTCCTTATAATTACGCTCAAATCAGATTAAGAATGTTTAAAAGTTTTTATTTAAAAGTTTTAATTACCGTTTGTGGTAAATGAGTGAAAAAAGGAGACAAGTAAGCAGCATCAGCAGCAGCAATATGATTAAAATTGAAACTTTCGACTGTTTGATTTTCGTTTTTATTATTACGTATGCTCATAATACGGAAGAGAAAATTTTCATACGGAGGGAAGAGAGTCATTTAGAAATCCATTTATATCCTGCCACACTTTCATTCTCTAAATACACAAATGTTTGTGCTTATTTTAATATGGTTTCACATGCTCATTCTGTGATTTTCGAAATCTGATATTGCCTTCTGTATATGCAAGCTTTATAAACAAGGCAATAGATAGTATATGATGATTAGTTGAATCAGTTTAAAAATTTATAAAACAATTTATGATCAGATTCAAGGAGTTTCGACTGACCGTTATTTTTCTTAATTTGAATTCCGCGCGCTTGTCGTTTCCCTTAATTTTCCAAAGGGTTGGAAACTGGGGCGAATTTTTTGTTTACAAACAAATTAATAAAAACAAACAAAAAAATTACTTATTTCTGCATAGAATCTGGTTATAATTGGTTTATCCTTGAATTTTAATGTATAATAATGCTTTATCTATTTTTTAATATCATTTTCAAGTCTAAATTCGTGCAAAATAAAAAATTCGAAAATTTTAGTTCAATATTGTGTAATAAAATGTTGCGAAACAATTGTTGCGTGACAAGTAGAAAACGGTTATTTTCCGTTAAAAAGTTCGTTACAAAAAATTATGATTCATATGAAAACAACAAATGCAGTTAAGATCTTTTACTATATTCAATACAAATCATTTGAGAAAGATTTAAAATGCTTAAACAATCAAGTTTAAAGTAGTAATTATCAACAAAAACAATGAAATAAAAATCATAGCGCGTTTTTCTCAACGAAAATTTGAAGTATTTAGTAGCAAAAAGCGATAGTTCAAAATTCAAATTTTAATTAAAATAACCGTTAAAACTTTTCGAATTGAGACTCGCTGGGCTACAACATTAATTTGAATTAATTTAGATTTTATTGATATTTAATCACACAACGATTAAAGGAATTTTATTGTAGCAATTTTCAATTTTACTAAATTAAATTGACTCGCACAGCTGCTGAAACTCTCGTTAAATTACTAATTTTTCCTTCTTTCACACTTATATTTTATTTACAACTTGACATTTGTGATTAAGAGCTTCATGAAATATTCATTGAAAATAATTTGTTGAAATTTTAACTCACTCTCTCTTTCTCTCGATTTGACTATGAAGCAAACCAAAATGAAATGCTTTTTTAATTAGCTTGATTAATAAAAAAATATCAAATATTGATGAGAAAATAAATTTAATTGAATTTTTTATTGAATTGATGTGAGAGTGACGCATGAACATATATCGATTATAATTGAAGTGTCACAAGAGTTACAATCCCTAGAGAGAGAGTTTCTATATCGTATGTGAACAAATATGTCATTCTGATCTGTGTGGTATGTTACAGTAATGGATTTTTTTTATTAAGAATCTAGAGATAATTTTTTCTACAAATATTCTAAGTCTATGATACGCAATAAAAACCGTTGATATTCAAGTTAACTTTTAATTAATTACGTTAAATTTCTGTTCAGTCTCATGTTTTAGCATATAAAAATAAAATCAAAACAAAATTAATATTCCAACAAATTCTGCAATGTTTTTCTTTTTGAAAAATCTTTTGTTTTACAAATTCTGTCTAAAATTAGTATACATTTTGATAAAATCAGTGAGTTGCGAGCTGTCTTGGTTGATGAGTGGTAAGACGCTGGCTTAGCAAGCTGATGGTCCTGGATTCAAATTTTGAAATGGAAGCCTTGAGGGTTTTGAAATTTCAGGAATTTTTCACACTCAGAACTTACTGTAATCGGATCACAGTATAAAAGGTAAGTTCAAGCGACAAATATTACGTGAACAACAAGCTCATTGTCTTCACTTATCGTATCGTCGGAATGATGATTGACTCGTTGTGTGACGGAATACGCTTCAAATTGGAGCAGTCACATACAACGCCCTACGCTTCACAGTGGAGTAACAGGAAATCATCATCATCAAGTAAAAATTCAACTTAAACTTAGTCGGTTAAAATTATCGACTAAAATCAATATAAATTTAGTTGGTTAGTGTTTCATTTTTATTCAACCAAAATTCAATTGAATTTTTTCATGTGAAAATAGTCTGAATTAAAAACAAATGTTTGGCTAATCAAAGTAACCAATAATATGTTACATTTTTTGAAATTTTTTTTTAAATGTCACGGCAAATGAATGGAAAATTGTAACTTTTGTTGGTTCAAAAACACATTCTAGATTTAATATTTAAATATTTCTTCAAAGTAATAAAAAGAAGTTTTTCTTCTAGCAAAATCTAAAATCATTTTAACACGACATAAAGAGACATGAAATTAAAGTCTAAAGGATTTGATCATTCAATTGTATAAGTTGGCATCATTTTGTTAACCCCTGTAATTTTTTGAATTTACCATGAAAAAAAATAAATAACTTTTTATGATCCAGAAACTTTTTACAAGAGCATAATGAAACTCTATTAAAACCTCTCTACTGTTGCTAGCACCCGTAGCAATTTTTCTCTCTCTCTTTCGTTTATTCGCATTGCTATGAAGTATGAATAAAATAAAAATCAAGAAGAAAAGTAAGTAAAAAGTAAGAAAATGTTTTGCATCCTTTTTCGCTCGTTTATGATAATATTATTTAATAATTTTTTCTCTCTTTTTCTGCTACATCATGGGAGCAGTTCTAGAGAAATTTTCTTTTTTCTCTTTCTCAATCTTCTTTTTCTTCTCATCCACCACGTAAATTGAAATAATAAAACTTTTTCACTCGACTTTGTGTGAGTTTTGTGACTCGATTTTACTCCCACTCACAACCAGAAAAAAAACTTCAAAAATGTGTTACAACACGCTGTTTCAACTTCATGGTTGTAGCATGAATATATATACTACCACCACCATTGCTGTTGCTTAAGAATTAAGCTATTTTTCCGTGCTTTGTATCTTTAACAACATGAACTGATACTACTTTGGTTTGGTTTGTTGCTGCCTTGAAAGAAAAATGAAAAATTTACAACATCACATAGAATGTGCATAACCTTCTGTCAAGGGATGCGAATTTTATCAATAAAAGTATCAAAAATTTCGTCAAAAAATCCGAAAACAAATTAACCATTGAAACTCCTAAACTTTTTATGAAACTGACAAAAATTTAACAAAAATTTTTGTTAATTTGATAGTTTTTTGTTATTTTGGTAGATTTTTTGAGAGAGTTCTTCCCTCTTGAAAAAATCAAATTTAATTTATACAAATTTTTGATTTTTCTAGATTTTTCAATGGTAACTATGATCGATTTTTATTTGAAGTATCAAAAGTTCTCACCCCTTGCTTTTACTCTTGGTTTGTTTCCCGTTTCACACTCAGTGGTCGTCATTGAATGAGACGAACTGTGTGGTAAGCAGATGACGAAAGAGAGATACGAAATACTCACTCACTCACAACCGACAATGATTGTAAATGCTTTTGGGATGAAGTCGAGAAGGGAGCGTAAAAAGTTTCTCTTTTTTTATTTTGGGACTTTTTTTCTCATTGCGTTGGGAGAATCAGAATAAAAAAATTGAAAAAAATAAAATTGGTCTTATTTATAACATCATTAGAACAATTTTATGCCTTTTAGTAGCAACTTCTACCACCTCATCATCAGATAGCATTTTCTCTGACTTCGTTTCCATAAACGTTAATTGCCGAGACTATAAAGTTAAATCATTGTACGTGAGTGTGTGTGAGAATGAATAAGTGAGTTTATATATCATAATATTAGGCAACAGGAGTGAGAAGAACGCATAATATTATATTATTGAGTTGGAAACAGGAAAGATATCTTACACACGCAATTTACTTTATTTACTTAAAAGAATTTTTATTCCTTTTGAATTTTATCATTTTTAAACAATATTTCTTAGACATGCTTGTTTATTATGTGCTTTAAAAAAAAGAATCTTCTCCTGAATTTATCTAATAAAACTCAAGAAGGAAGCATTGTAGAATCTTCTTTTGAAATTGTAAAAGAAATTTAAATTTTTGTTGTAGAATTGTAAACTTTTTGCTACAAAATTGTAACCTTGTCTGTAAAAAATTGTAGAAAATTTTTACAATTTTACTTATTTTATAGATTTGTAGGTTTTTAAAATTTTAAACTTGTTGTAGAATTGTAGAAATTATCACAGTTTTATAGGATTTTATAGAATTTTTTTACAGATAGGATTGTATCTTTGTTTATGTAAAATTATCGAAATTTTTTATTTTTGTAGAATTGGAGACTTTTTAAAAATTTTGAACTTGTAAAATTGTTACAATTTTATCTTTTATTGTAAAATGCAGAATTTTCTACAATTTTTAACTCTTGTTGTGAAATTGTAAAAATGTTTTACAATTCAACTTTTGTTACCGAATTATAGATTTTTAGAATTGTATAAAACTTTATAGTTCTATAAATTACTCTTTTTGTTGCAGAAAAATTTCTACAATTTTCGTTTCCTTGTAGAACTCTAGAAATTTCTACAATTTACTTCTTTTGTTGTAAAAACATTTCTACGACGTTCTTATCATAATAAAAATCAATTTCATCTAATGACACCGCCCTTGATTTTATTTCCAAATAATTCTATTTTATTTTGTGCATTCACATATATTTTGCGAAGGTCTATGGGTGCCATATATTTTACTTTTCTTCTTGACTAAGTACCCTCCCATAGTGCCTCATAGATAGGCATCTTAATGAGCATAAATTTCCACATTTAGTGTTGCTATACTCAAACAATTTTTTTTTCTTATGAGTTGGAATTTTAGTGCGCATTTGACCGAGTTCATTGAACTATTTTAAGTTGCTTTTGGCAGCAGTTCATTAAAGCTAGATTATTGCTGGGTCAACAACATGCTAGTTATCAAAAAAAATTTATTTATGGATGCATCAGAATGTTAAAGGATGAAAATTTTCATCATCATTTAAAATCATCATAATGAAAACATCATTGACAAACTGACTCACATTTTATCTTTACATAAAAAAAAAGTGAACATGATGGAAATGGGTGATAAAAGTTATTATTATTGACATTTTAAGAGCAGGCTGTGTCAATTTAGGCTATTGATTATCAATTTAAAATTAAAATCACTTTGAACAAAAGGCAGAAAATAAATTTTGCCAAAATGATTGCCCGCTAGCTAAAATAGAATAGAAAACCGCACGCCGGGCACAAAATCAAATATTTTTTTTTTATCATCCCAACAGCATTGAAGCAAACGAGCAAGCGAACGAGGGACTAATGAATAAATTATGTTTTCAAATTGCAAAAATACGCTCAATGTTTAATCACTATAAATTTTTTATTCAAAGCTATCTGTGCTCTCACTTTTATAATATTTTTTCCACTTGATTGCCTTGCCATTAGTAAGACGAGTTTTTAGACGTAATAAAAATGACATGGAAACAAGAATTATGACTAAAACCAAGGGATGCGAATTCTACCAAAAATTTTCATACCAAAAATATTTTTCAATGATTACTCTGTTTTGTTTATCAAAAGTTCTAATCCCTTGACTAAAACTTTAATAAAAACTTTCTAATTACAATTTTTATTGAGACACAGGAGAAAAATCAATAAATAGAGAGAAAAAAAATTTAATTACATGAATTTGCATTTCTTTCAACTCATACAATTGGAGAATATGAGAAAGTTCAATATTTATTTCCACTTCATATTTCCATTTCAAATCATCATCATCATCATTGATATAAGAAGAAAACTTTTTTAGCTTTATGAATGCAGCAGTCATTACGTAATAGGATATGGATTATATGAAAATACTAATGAGAGAGAAAGCGAGAGGCAGGCAGAATGAGAGCGAAATGTGTACAACATCATACAGTGCAAACACAAGATTTCCCATTAAGGATCAAATTTTGTTTATCATTGCTGCTGGGATTTTGTTTGTACTCTATGATGTTGGAAAGAGAGAGTAGCAGTAGTAGATACAAAAAGCATACAAACAAACAAATAATGTTTATGGAAGAGAGAAAAAAAATTAAATGAATTGAAGAGAAGAAATTTTAATAAAAAAATTTTGTTTTAAATAATTTTAGAAAATTAGAAATCTCAGGGGAATGGTCACTGTAGCAAATGATTTCGCTTTTCTTCGCAAAAATTTGTTTTTTTTTTTTCGCCATGTGCCGTAGTGATCATCTTCTAAGTAACTTGGCAGTTTTACTCAAAATTTTGACCGTTAAAATTTAAATTTTAAATGATTTCGAATTTTGTTTGAATTTTCGAAAATTCCGGAAAAAGTTTTCGAAAATCAATTTTAAAACAAAAACAAAATATTTCAAATTTTAAGCTGAAATATTGGGAAAAAAATCTCTTTTATAGTTTAATCATAACATCTTTTTAATCGAGGAAAATTCATAATTAGTTTAATGATGAAATTTAAAAATTTTTTGTTAACGAACTTTTTAAAATTTGAATGATTTCAAAATAACATAGCTGTATACCCCTAAATCTTCAATGAAAGGTTCTATAACGATTGTGTGATATTACCAGGAAATATTTTTCACAAACTTCAGGATTGTTTATTTGCGTAAAATATTCTGGCGGAAATTTTTGCCAATCTCTGTTCTTAAAACACACAAATTCATTGATATCTAATGGAATTTTTATCAAAATATAATGGTTTAACATAACGGTCAAATAAAATTTAAAATTTTTAATTTTTTAGGGGAAATTTAAATTTTAAAAAATCTGTCTTGCCCCTAGGAATTAGAAATTTTTAAAAAATACAAAAAGCAAACTTTTCTCTTTACATAGTCATAGTGTCAAGCTAAAAGATTTTTCTATCATTTACACAATATGCACAGATTGTGCTTTTATCTTTGCCAAATTAAATTCACATGTATGGGACACAAACATGCTATGAAATTTCTATTTTTGTGTATAAAGTGTGTGTAGAGCACTAGAGATTTCTTCTTGTACATAAATTTGATATCAATTAAAATTAAATAAATTTTCTGTTAATGCTTGTGACCAAGAGAGAGAGAGAAAATGTCTCTTATATAGAACATGTCTAATGCATGCATGCCAATATCTTAAGGGCAAGAGCATTCTGTTCTGACCAATCTGCTTTTGATGATAAAGAAAAAAGCAATTTAAAAGTGAACTTTTTCTCAATAATTTCATCATCATGACTGTTTTGTTGTGCGTACTTTTTCTCTCTCTCGAAGGCAAAGTACTCAACATTTCAATATTACTTTTATTGCAATATAAAGGAATCTCTTTTTTCTCTTTTTCTATTGCTGTTATGAATGAAAAGAAAACCTAAAAATATTCAGTATGGTAAAATGGCAAAAAGAAAAAATTTTTCTCTTATATTCATGTGAGAGAACACAAAGTAAACACAACATGTTTATAGAAGAAATTTTCCCTACATTTATCCATCGTAAGGAGACAGAGAGAGAGAGAGAAAAAGAAGGAGGATCTTTTTCTCTCTCTCTCTCGCATGTATAAATGCGTGTTTGTAACTCGTACATCATCGTGAGTCTTCAAAATGAAAGTAAGTAAACCTTTCAGTATTTGATAAGAGTCTAAAATAAGCAGGAACATGTGAAGAAAGAGGAGGAGGTGTTGATAATGTGCTGTCGTTCTCTGTTGTTGTTCTTCATGATGGGTAGAAAGCACGCAGAGAATATCAAGTTTTTAAATGTTTAACAACATACAAAAAATGATAGGAAAAGGACACAAAATGCATGAAAATATTTATGAAAGTTAAGAAATTTTATCATAGTTATTTCCTCAAATGTAAACAAAGTCAAATTTTCTTCTAGGGTTTGGCACTTGACAATTTTTGTGCAACTTGCGTGCAAGTTGACTTAGTAAAAAATTGTCTTTAATTCATTCAAATTTTATTTAATTCGGTTAAAATTAATTGTAAATTTTATAATTATTAAATTTCATCTAAATTTGCCAAATTTTCACTAAATTAAATGAAATCTGTCTGAATTAGAGAAAATTTTTAGTAAGTCAACTTGACTTTCAACTTGCACAAAAATAGTCAAGTATGCATGCAAGTGCCGAATCTTAGAAATTTTTAAAAATTTTATCAGTGTTATTAATTTTCATCTAAATTTGACTAAAATAAATAAAATCTGAATGAATTAAAGACATTTTCAAGTAAATTAGCTTGCATGCAACTTGACTACATTCATGCAAGTCTGAACCCTAGTTATTTCCTCATATATAAAAAATCAATTGTACAACAATTTTGAAAGCAATGACACTTGAAACATTTAGCAGTGATTCACATTCAAATTTTTACGATCAATTAAAAATTAATTTTTCTCTTAATCTTCTATTGTGCAAGCAATGATAAAAAACGCATTTATACTTAAGCCGTCACGCTTATTCGAGTATAAAATGAGATTATGTCCACAGACTTTATCTAATTCTATCTCACAAATTTTCTCATAATAAAAAAATGGTCAAATCCTGTTGCTTATGATGATAAAATAAGAAAAAGAAGGGGAAGAACTCACTTTATATAATTTTTTCAAATTGCAGAAAGAAAGTTGGCAGTTTTATTATTCTTTATCACGTTTTAAGTACCTACGCACATTTTTCACAGAAATTATATAATATATCGTAACAATGAGAGCAAAAATTTCATCATCATTCAGTAAGGAGAAAAAAATAACAGCAGAATGGAAGCAACTCAAGCATTACATTTTCATTTTTCTTTCTTTTTCTTTTCACTTCTTTCGTTTTTGTATACATTTAGTAAAATTGTTGTTGAAATTTTCCTGGCAAAGATTACTTTGATTAAATCTTAAAGATTCTTTCTTAGATCTTTGATTGAAAATTTTAGGAATTTTACTTTAGAACTTTTAGCTTTCTTTCTTGGTAATTATTGTTGAGATTCGAGGTAACGATGAGTACGCGAATCTTATATTTAATATGAAACTAAGCTAGTTAAGGGTGCAAATAAGTTCAATAGCTTTTATTTGCTAAATTATCGATAGTAGAATGTGAAAGAAAGTTAGGGGAATAATTTCAGTCAGATTTACAAAGTTAGGGGAGTGTTAACTGAAATTCAAATCGTCAAAGTCGGTTTTAAAAAAGAATGAATAAATTCAAGACATATTCTTGACAAATCATGATCGAATTTAGCTGTCATTTAAGCTTTTCGACGTTTTATGGGGTAAGCAACTACGCGTGAAATTTTAAAAATGATTAATTTTAAGTGTTTTTTCCTGTCAGTGTTGATAAATTACCTAGTGAGAAATATTTTTTTCAGCTGAAGTCCGGCGGCCAAAATATACTTTTAGTTCTAAAAAATTTTTTGTGTGGCCGACGTCCTTCGTCTAATATTAGGAAAAATTAGAAAAATCCGGAAAATATCAGTTTTTATTTGAAAATTTGGCCTAATTGTCCGGCCGTCAAACAAAATTTAGTCCGGATCAGGGGGAAATATTAGAAAATTCTGAACTAAATATCTTACTGGGTACGTCTTTAATCCCGAATAACCAAAAATACGTTAAGACTTTCCATACGAAAAAAATAGCAGAAAATAGACTTTGGCTTGTTTAGGCTAAGCAGAAATCAAATTTACACAAAAGACTATTCATTTACTTGCTGTGGCATATAAACAGAAAGTATAATGTATTTTTTTAGCTACTCGGGTCTTCTTAATTCATAATAGTTTTGAAACGCTAATCAATTTATTTTATTAAAAAAGACTCGTCCCTATTTTCTGATACATTATTACATAGCTATTATTATTAAATGACTATGTAGCCTAAACTATAGTCCAAAAAAGTCACAAATAGCTATTGAGCAAAGTAACAAAACTTTTGAATGTCTGAAAAAGTACAGTAAGGGTTCAAATACAGGCGGGTCAAATCAAAGTGGAATTTTCAGATCGAGTGCTCGAATCGATCGATTATTGACAGGGAGAAAATCACTCAAAGTACCGGTTATTGACATACTTAACTGTTTCAACATTTTTAACATGTTTTAGAATTTGAAACGATTGTGACTAAAATCTAGGGTTCGGAATTATGCAGATAAGAACAAGAAGTATGCGCATAATTTTCTTCTTCTTATTGATTTTTCCATACAAAAATGAATAAGAAGAAGAAGAAAATTATGCGCATACTTCTTCTTCTTATCTGCATAATTCCGAACCCTACTAAAATCGTAGACAAATTTCGTAATAAAATTGAAAAAAGTTTATTCTTTATGAAATTTCGATTCACAAACTTGAAATTCGCCACTTTTCGTATAATTTTTGTTACTTGGGTAATTCCATGTAAGGGTAACTCAGATT
>JACWBX010002775.1:20268-59907 GCA_014622435.1 Polypedilum pembai | reverse complement strand
TGTTATTTTCGGTAATCGTAAACAAAAGAAAAGAAAGAATGCAGTGTCATTCACATGGTAGCATGGATAAAAACTTACTATGAAAAGTTAATTTCAAGCACTCATGCCATGACCTCGACCTTGAAAGAGTAATTATTACTTTGAGACTGTGCCTCATTTTAATACAAATTTTATTTTTCGTATAAAATTTATTTGATTGAATAAATGAAAAAGACGAATATTCTTTTCATTTTGTTGTCTTTATTGTTTTTAATTCTATTCTTTATCTTTTTTTGTAATTTGTAAACATTTTTTATGCATGAAACATTTTTAAAGTCTCAAGAAAATGAAAGATTAACACTTGAAAATCCTTTAACAATTTATGCACAAGTTTTAAAAAGAAAAGAACTAAGTAGAAAGATCATATTTTAAAAATTTTAAATTTCAGAACGATATATTTGAAAAATGAAAGCAAAGTATCAAGGAAAGAAATTCATGCATTTTAAATTTATTTGTAATGAAATTCACATAGCATGTCGTGAATAAAAATGATAGTGAAACTGCACCATGTTATTAGGTATTCTTTCATTTTATTCTCTCTTTTCTCCCTCACATTTCCATCACAATTGCCACATTTATATTGGACTTTATCACGGAAATCTAAACCTAATGCGCCTTCCGAATGAAAATATAATGTACATGAAACGGAAATTTCAATCGATGAGCCACTTACCGTCACGTTTCCTTTAACAATCATGATAAAATTAATGGTTACACAAGTGTGCATACACATAATTATATTACGATATTATCTTTGTTTCCCACTATATACTACTGATATCAGAGAGCTTTTCTCCCTTTATGCTTTTTATGATGATTATTTTATTGTATGTTAATGCATAAACTCATCAACACGAACAACATGACTATTCAGTTTTATTTATGAAAAAAATCATACACATATGCCAATTCTATTTCTTATGATAAGCTTTTAACTTTGATTTGTGGACGTGTTTGAATTTTTCATAGTCATGCAATGGTCAATGTCCTGGCTCTTGTTGTACAAAAATTTTATCAATATAGAGGTTCTACATATATCGACATCTGAGTTGACAAGAATGAATGCATTTGCTGTGTAAAGATAATTAAGAACGGAAAAAAGAGAAAATAAAGCTCTTCTTAACGAGACACCAAAAGCAAAAAAGCTCTTTTTTGCCACCAATCATGTTGACCTCATTAATATTGTGGTTTTAATTAATCTTATCATTTCGCTTTAGTAAATTTCAGTGGTCAACAGAATGGATCAGCAACCGGCTTCGTAAGCTCACGCAGTGAACCAATTTCGTTGTCAACACTTGAACAAGACTGTTTTGTGATTCCAATTCGTTCTTTAGATAGATTTTTGCCAGCAGGGATTCCGGTATGAAATTGAAAATTATTACTTTATATTTGATGAGATAATTTGAAATATGTACACAACAGCTACCTGCTGCTCCACTCGAGACAAAAGATCCGTTAGCAAAACCAAGTTCATTGTCTGTGTTGGAAGTTTCTGATCCTAAAATATGCATTCTTGCTCATTTGATGTCGCCACTTGAACCAATCGATCCTATACTTGAATCACCTCTTGTAAATCCTCTCGTAAAGCAACGAGCAACAGCTGCTGAACTACTCAATGAAGTAAAAGCAATTAAATTTTCAAATTGTATTGCATGCAAACTTTCAATTAAATTTTCTTTCTTTTATCACAATTAGATACAGCAAGGAAATCATGCTTCTGCCGGAATGCTTCTAGCTAATATGGAACGACATGGTAAAAAATTTATCTTTTTTCACATTCTAAATTTTGAATAACATTGATTTGTGTTACTTTCACTTCTCATGTGTTTTTTTTATCTTTCTCATTTGGTATTCAAGCTGAATTTCCATTCATTACTACATATTCGATAAACACTATGCAAACAGATCCTCAAAACTTCTTTTCTGGAGTTCGTTGTGCATCACTATCAAAATTTGATGCGAAAAGTACTCGCTATTCAGTTGCCCACACACTTGATTTGTATCGGGAGGTTGCAGCAATTTGTAGACCGCCATTACAGCTATTGCCTAATGAGCAAACAAGTGTGAAAAAAGCTACCACTGCCTATATTATTTCCGTTTACAAGGTTAGTGTTTGTTTAGGATTGATGACAGTAGTTTATACATTAATTGTGCTAACACATTAAACGAGTTATCTCACGCATGCAGAGGGCTTTCATTTTTTAATGAGAATTTTTATCTTTACAATATTATAGGTATTTGAAGGAGATGATGGAGAACGTTTTGAAAGGAATTGGCTTTATTGGACTGGTAATACAGATGGAAATTTTATGCTAATAAAATTAAAGCTTATGGTTTGTGTGGTTTTTAGGAGCACGAATGATCTACTTGTTTCTGCCGAGAAGTGCAGGCTTGAGGAGAATCACACTACATAAGTGTAAGTCATGAATAAATTCTACCGTTAGTCATAAACTGAAGTTGAATAAATTGATATTTTACAGCTGTTGCAAAGTCTGGTGACAAAATGTATTTGCTGATTTGCGAGTGTGCTGATCTTTTAAAAGACCTCTCTGTGGCAGCTTATTTGATTCCTGCATTGAGAGCACGGTTATGCGGATACACAGGGCTTTACAAACCCATTCAAACATTTTAAAGAAAATCAATAATATTAGTACACGTCACACACGTCCAATTAGAATAATTCACAATTTTTGTCCTTTTGAAAACTTTAAAAACTCTCTGCGATATATAGAAAAGAAATTTTAGATAAATATGTAAATCAACTGCTCAATTTCTCACACCGCCATAAATTTTTCTTAGATTTAAATAACAAAAAAATTTTATATTTCACATATCGAAAAAAAATTTCGACGATGGCGATTAATCATGTCTTTTCTCTTCAAATTATTCAATAAATCCAGAGAATTGTAAGCAATAGTTGTGAAAAAAATTAATTTAAAAAGGTAATTGATGAAAAGTGCCAACTTTTATCTTGTTAAGAATCGCACGTGTTAACGTGCAAAATGCCTACACAAAATGGTCCCATTAAATTTATGTCGTCAATATTAAATACTACTTATTAGTAAAATTAAAAAATCTAGGTAGAACAAAACGCCTTGCTTTAAACAAAAAAAAAGGTTAAAGATATTTTTGAATAGTGTCTGAAGATAGATTCCTTAAAATAATTGCACCAAGAAAATTTAATTTTTACTAACTAAAATTCAAAAGATTTCAAATAACTTGTAAAATAAAGTTTTAAAATGAAGATAAAAATAACTGTGATAAAAAATAGAGAAAACGATGGTTCATAAGAATTAGTGGTGATGTGTTTATGGTAAATGTCTCCATTGGGAAAAAGCAAATTGCTCGAATAAAGATTTAAAAAAATATTAATTTAATGCATTAAACTTTTTATTCTTAAATATTTCTTTTCTTTATTGAAAAAAATTAAGAAAACATATATTAATGCAAACTTAATGAAATAATGAAAGTTCTTCTTGGAATGAGAAAGACAAAACTGTTGTCTGAAAAATGTGTTTCATAATCGAACAAAGGTAAGATGAATAAAAGAATCGATATAAATAACTTATGTGAAAATCATAATTTGAAGAGAGTGAAACAATTACCACGAATCAAATTATTCGCCATTTTCATCGATTAAATATTCAACATCCTCGTATACTATTTCTTCTTCATTTTCACCTTGCGAAGTGGAAGCCGATGCTCCATTAGTCTTTTTTGTGGGCGAAAGAAATACCTCTGCTACTTTTTCATTGAAACCGAGAGACATTTTCATCAAACGTACAAGGCATTTATGTTCTTCTGCAGAATCCATTGCGCTATCGTTTGAAGTTACTTCACGTTCGAGATTAAGCTTTTCCTTTGCTATCACATTCATTCCTTCTTCGATAGTTCCCTCAGAAATGAGTTTATAAATTATAACCTCTTTTGTTTGTCCAATTCGATGACATCTATCTTCAGCTTGCTTATCATTGTAAGGATTAAAGTCAATGTCATGAATAATTGCACGATCTGCGCTGGTAAGATTGATGCCTAAACCTCCTGCTTTTGTACTTAGAAGAAAAATAAATATTTCCGGATTTGCAGTGTATTCCTCGATTAGGTCTTGCCTATCTGTAACTGCAGTGCTACCGTCAAGACGAACATATTTCATTCCACGTATGGAAAGATATTTTTCAATCACATCAAGCATCATTACAAATTGTGAAAAGATGAGAACCCGATGACCCTCAGTTTTGAGTTTTGGCAATAAATCATCAAGATATTTGAATTTACCAGAGCTCAATACAATATTATCAGGAATTTTCACTAAATTTGTTATCGATGGATATTTTTCAGCAAGTTGATGAATCTTGAAATCAGACATCGGAGCAATGTCTTCAAAAATTTCTTTTGGGTTGTTGTTTTTATAGACCGAATCACGAGCTAATACTTTTGAAATTTCAAGAAGACGTTCATCAGTGAAGAAATATCGCAGTAATAAAGGATGATTTGCAAGCTTTCTCATATCCATCATAATCGAAGTTCCACGGCCAATTATATTGTCACTTGTTGGATCAATATTTTTATATTCTTCAATCAGTAGCTGATACTTTTTGCTTTGATCTGGTAACATTTTTACTTTTTCAGTAACTTCTGTCTTTTTCGGTAAGAAAGAGAGCACATCTTTTTTCAATCTTCGCAATATGAACGGTTTCATTATGTTTTTAGCTCGTTGAATTTGTGACTGTTCAAAGTCGTTTGTTTGTTCTGAACCGTCCTCCATTTTTGGTGCTTTTTTAGAGAATAAAGCTTTAATATCTTCCTGTTTGTTAGCAAAAAGTTTAGGCATGACAAAACATAAAAGACTCATCAATTCGAGTAAAGAGTTTTGCAGCGGAGTACCAGTTAGAAGAATACGTCTTTGAGCATTGATTCTTAATAATGTTGTGTATCGTTGGGTCATCATATTTTTCAGCATGTGCGCCTCATCAAATATAACATAGTGAAAAGGTGTAACACGGAACATTTTCTTGTCCTCATTTGAACTTCCAATCACATGGTATGTTGTCAATATAACGTCAGTATCATCAAATCCTTCTTTAAGCCACTTAAAACGCATCATTCTTCTTTCCTCTTGCGATCCATAATACTTTGCAACATTGAGAGATGGACACCATTTGCTCAATTCATTAGCCCAATTGTCCAAAGTACTAGATGGAACGCAAACAACATGAGTTGCCAACTGTTGCTGAGTCTCTTTCAAATAAGCCAGGAATGCAATAATTTGAATTGTTTTACCTAAACAAAGAATATACATTATCTTCTTAATAGAAATTAACAATTCATTTAAATATCTCATATTTATACCTAATCCCATTTCATCAGCAAGTATTCCATTCGTTCCATTTTGATGAAGCACCGCAAGCCAATTAAGACCAACAAGTTGATAATCTGAGAGCTTGAACTCTTCATTAAGTATATATGGTTGTTCCGAAATTCCAGCACCTTCTTCAACAGCCTTTTCTAATTTTAATACAATAGCCTTGCATTTTTTAATCAGTTTCTTGAGATTATTTCGTTTATCTATAAATTCTTGAGCATTGTTAAGAAGATCAGTTTGAAGCGGTTTCTCTCTGCATTTTGCAACTAACTCTTCCCAATTTCTGTACGGACGATTTTCAATCAGAATTTCGGCCTTTTTCAATGAACACGCTTTAATACAAGTTAATTCACCAACATTTGCATTGTTGAAAAAGTCAAAAACTTCTTTTCGTTGCAAATTCATTTCAGGTGCATAATTTCCATCGTTTTCAGAATCACTGTCAAAAACAGCAGTCTTGCCGAATTCATGTTCTTCTTCTGATGCCGTTTCTTCATCGTCTTCAATTTGGTTTCTGCGAGGCTTTTTTGCAACTTGTGTGCTGTGACCGTTCTCATTTGCTGCTCGTTGAAAATAAGTTCTTTTGTTTCCCTTCGGCGGTAAATTTTTTAGTTGTTCAACAGCTTTATCTTTATTCCAGTCACAACGCAATAAAGCATCCTGCACATCCATTGAATCCACACCTGGTACCATTTTTAAACAATAATTGAGAGCATCCTCCTTCTGTTTTATTGTTAGACCTAAAAACATAATGAAGAAACGTGAAGATTTTTAATTTGTGCAAAAATTTCTTTGCTTAAAATTATAGCGTGAGAAGAAACGTGAAAGTTTTCAGAAGATTACGAAATGTTTTACTTTTTTCTACAATTTAAAATATTTACCGTTGGATTCCATTGCGTTTCGCGGCTTGAAAACAATTTTTCCCCTTTATTTATTTATTTTTGCAATAATTTACTTTTTTTGCTGCAAATTTGTTGAATTGAAATTTCTTTGGTTCTGTTGTTGTTGTATGATTTTTGTTCAGTGAACTGCAATTAAACGCGCGCTAAAAATTCAAATAAAACCGTTAAATAAAAATTAAATCGATTATATTTCAAATACATCAAATTTTGTTTATTTTAAATCTTTTTTGAACAAGACTACACAAATGGATTGCAATTAGAAATAAAATTTTCAAAGTTTAGAATCCATCAATTCTAGGTCCTGGTTCATGATGAACTTTTCGTTCTCCGTTTCGCCATTGTCTATCACGTTCCATGATCATTGCCTGTGATAAAAGAAAAAATTTAATAAAATGTCGAAAAGCTAATTAACAGATTTATATTCTTACAATGCCTCGCATTGTTCTTTTTGTTGCAAACAGACATTCATTGAAATCGTCTATTAAATCACGACATTTAACTTTTCCACGATCCTGTCCATAAGCTTCCATGCATTCAACCATATCTAATTCAAATTGACCGCATTTGTCGTAGTGCTGTGCATTGACTAAACCACCGGTAAAATCAGTAAATGGTGTGCGAAAAAATGGAGTTAAAGTGAGAGGCATCTGAAATTCAAGTTTTTGTTGAAAAATTTGATTGAATAACACACACAAGAAATTGTTTTCTTAATTTAAACTTAATTTCATATGGTTCGCAGTTATTTAAAAATTATTGTGAATAAAAAGGCTCAACAAATTAATAGAAGTCTAAGAAAAATTGTATGTTACCTTGAAAATTGAAGAAAAACTATTTTTATTTTAATTTTCAATTTTTTTTCAAAACAATATCTTGAAAATAGGGGACACCATTCTTTCATACTTGATCTGTACTAAAATTTAAAAAATAGCTCATAACGGTCAAATTAAATACTTAAACATCCATTTATGAACATGACAAAACTTTTCAAAGAAAAAAATTATAATTTTTATGAAGTTTTTCTTTATTTTCTTTAAATCATCATGATTCTTTCATTATATACATTTTTTTAACTAATCAAAATATTATAATTTTCTTTGTTCTTTTCACAAAAAATTTTAATTTTTTTCTCTTTTTTTAAATGTTGAAGTTTTAAATTCGCCCTCTCTGAATCATACTTTTAATAAAATTTTTATGAAAAAAATTAATTGAAAATTGAACAGCTATTATGATGCATTGTAAATAATTTATTCCTATCAATGAATCACAAATTGATTCTCCAAAGAACGAAAAGAAGTTTGTTATCAAAAAACAAAGAGTATGCCATTAGATTTTTGTTTATAGCTATTCAATCTTCTTTAATATTTTTTTATTTTTTCCAAAATATTTCATACACTCATCTTACTATTCCTTGAAAATTGGAACAATTCATTCTCTTTTTTGGCAAAAAATTTCAAGATTATTAATCTTTCTGCATTTTTTATGCGCCATGTGTGTATTTCAAATATCGCATTCACATTTGACATTCATCAAAAATAATTTTTATATTATTATTTATCAACTTTTTCAAAAATTTTCTTCATGTTAATTAAAAAGGACGGGATTTTGAATCTAATGTGTGTATTATAATAACTTCTTTTTAAATAATGTCGATTTAAATTATCGATAAAGAGAAAAGTATTTGATGCAATTGGTTCGTAAAAGTTAAAATTTTTAAAATAGATAATTAGGTATGCGACTAGATACAAGATGAATCAACAAATTAAGTTTTAATTTATGCGAATCAATTTTTTCTTTAAATGCAAGCATAGCGAACAGTCATTGCGATAAATTAATAAAATATTGAAGTAAATTTACTTTGACTAAATAGAATTATTGACAACTAGAGAACTTTGAATTAAAATAGGGGTGAAATTTGAAAAATACCTAATAAGTAAAAAGAGACGGGAGTCAGAGAAGAAAATATCACAAAATTATGTTAAAGAAGCTACAGTGATTGTCAAGACTTCACTGTATATACTCTATTAGTTTGGGATACATCTGTTTTTCTTAATCAGGATTGTTATTAAATTTCTGTTGTTGTTGTTGTTATTTATTAAGTTACATAGTACTCATTATAAATGTCTCAGAGATCTCTCTTTTTTCAAATGAACGTTAAAAAAACTGATTTATCGCTGTTCTTATGATGTGATATTAACTTCATTTTTTTATATCCTTTCTTTTAATGTTTTTTTTGTGAACACTTTTCACCTGAGAGTATTTTTGTTCAACGTGATATTAACCTTTGTGTTATTAAAAACAGCGATAAAGCAATCTTTTTTAATGCAAACAAAACTATATTGGCCGAATAGTATATATATGTGTGTGTAGTGTTTTTGTGGGAGTTAAAAGCCAAATATAGAGAAATAGAGAGATACATAGAGGGAGTTCTATTTCAAAAACGTTTTTTGATATACATACATCAATGGCTCGTTTACAAATTTTTTTACGAATTCATCATCTTTTTTAAAGACAATCACAAATGAACTAAATTTTTCAATTATTCTTTTAACTTTTAATAATTTATTGATTTAACTACTTCATGATCCTACGAAAATATTTCTCCTGTACGTACAATCATTCACGATTTTTTCATTTATAAATTTACTTTTTTATTACTTTAGTTATTACATAATAATTATTAAATTTAAATAATTATTGTTAAGTTATTGTTCTTTTCAAAAACGCATTACTTTATTATGGCTGGAATGAAGTCATAATGCAGTATTATAGTATTTTTTACTGTTGCTGCTGCAAGAGATTAAAACTGTCTCTTTAGCACACACACATTAACGTTAAAGAATGCTAATTCCACACTTTAATTAATGATTCATTCAATCATTTTGACAGATTTTTTTGCTGGCGTCACCATTTATTTACAAAAAAAAAATAACCAAAATTATTTATGAAATAATCTTTTAAGGTGTTGACCTATGTATTAATTTCTTCATTTATCAAGAGAAAATAATATAAAAAAAGTTTGTTTATCAATGTTATGAGAATTGCATACAATTTTGTTAATTTTGAAATTTTCTCTTAATTCTGAAGTGGCAGCATTAATTAAGTGTCATGATAAAAATAAAAAAATATAAATTAAACTAAATAAATTTCTTTTGTATTAATTACATTGCACACATATGTATATATATATCTATCAACAAATCTTTATAGGTAGGTATCGCGTATATCATTTTCATCATGATGAATGAAACCACGAAATAACGATAAACAGGAAGGACAAAATATAATTTTTTCATTCATTAATGGCTTTTTTTCGTTTTGAAAAGTAGATACTTGACTAGTTGTGGTGAGTGTGTGTGTGCAAATATAACCATGTGTATTTTGTGAAAATTCTTATTTAATAAAAAGAGCAAGATTACTATCGCGAGACAAAGTAATAAAACGCGAATAAGATAGATAGAAGAAAATAGAAATGATTGACAAAACGTGATTCTCATGTTGTTACAAAAATTTAAAGCTTCTTGGTTTCATTGTGTAATCATCATCATTATTTATTTTCTACCGCATTTTAAAAGTAGTGAATTATGTTTATGGTATATTTCCGATACTTTTACGTGAAAAAATATTCATTCTAAAATGTTGAAACAATAAATGTGATTATGTAGCAATGAAAAGAAGGTGCTATGTGGGGTAATGTGAAAGAATCAAAATAATGTGTGTTTTATGTATGAAACAACAAAAAGAAACATTTTCATTTCTTCTTTTTTTGTCTTCACTTTTTTTCATAAGAACATTTTTTGAATCATGTGTGCAAATTTTTATCTTTGTTATCAATTGTGTTCTCACATAATCTGTGTGTACATGTTCATATCATATATCTATTCATGATGTCTTCGAAAACAAAAAAAGAAAGCGCGTGAGAGAAAAAAATTGTGACGCTTAGAGCCATTCGAGCGATTATTATATACAACTAATATACTTTTCTAATTAGTTACCCGCAAAAGGTTGTTTCATATACATTCAACACACGCATTCATCTTCATTCATACATTCGCGCCAAATCTTCTCCATTTATCATTTATCACGCAAACTTATGTCCTGGATTGATTGGAATTATAAGTTCGTCATCATCATCGTCTTCATCATCCGGATCAAAATCATCGGGGTCGATTATGAAAGTTGGGCTTTGCCGTGATGTTGAAGCTATTGGTTGATAATGATATCCTTGACGATTTTTTCGCATCGAGCCTAACGTAGGTTTTTGATTAAACACCTGATCGGGTCTCTTAACTAAATCAAAAAAGTAATAAGGAATAAAATATAAAATATGAATAGCAACAATTACTTGGAATATAAGCTGGCTTTTGATTCTGCATTGGCATTTCATTATCACCTTCAAGTTGCTCTCTTATCGTATCCGTTACTGAACGTTTCATTGTTTTATTATAATGATTGGGAATATTGCTGACTTTATTACGTTTATCACCAATATCGTTACTACTTATTGGACTTAATTCTCTATCGTGTAAGCCCATTTGATCATCATTTAAACTATGTCGTCGGAAACGACGACGACAAGCAGGACAGCATGCTAAAATTGCAAGAATAAATGCTTCTAATGCGCAACAGTAACCAATTATCTAGAAATACAATTTGAAAAATAAAATTTATATTTTGTTTTAATAATCATAAACTCACAGCAGACACAAATAATGTATCTTTTGTATATTTGGCTACCCATGCAAATTCTTCCGCAAAAAAGACCATATGAATGATCAACGATGAACTGAGAATGAATATTAATCCAATCATCAGGTACAGCCACGCATTCTATAAAGAAAAGATATAGAACAATTGTTTCTCTGTCGTCTTCATGTCGTATAAAAAACATATAATGCATATATACAATATACTTAAGAGCAAACATAAAATAAACTTTTTTGAATTTTGATTTTTAGCAAACATAAGATATCGAGAAATAGAATAAAAGAAATGAAGAAGATAGAAAAATAGAGAAATTATGAAATTTAAATTCAAAAATAAATTTTGCTTATGACTTTCTGAGTCGTTTTTTCAAAAATTATTTTATGAACATAATGATGATATTTAATAAATAATAAAAACATCAATTAAAGTAAAACTTTTCATTCGAATATAATTAAAATAGTATTTTTTGCTATGTAGATGAAAAGTTTTCATAGATATAGTTAGAATAGTAATAGATATCAGAAGCCACCAATAGACTAACTTCCAATTTTCCTCCAGAGAACAGATACATACAAGCATACTTACTAATTTTCCCCAATTGAAGGGAAACATCAGTGCAATGTGTGAGATATCCAAAAAGAGCATTAAACATGTTACTAGCAATGAGAAAAGTGCACAAAAAACCTATCGAGAAGAAAAAATGAACCTTAATTGTTGGTAGTTTATTGAATTTAAAAAATTAATTGAATGGTTTAATAACACAAAAGAAATTTTCAAGAGTAATTACTTGACACTTGACGGAATAAGAAAATGGAAGAATGTAGATAATAACAATAATGATATATAAAAAATAATGCATTATGAAATTCATTATATAACAAAATGATGATGATGATGATAAAAAAGAGAGGAAGAGAAGAGCATAAAAGATGAAGAGCTACTGCATACATACCATCAATCTTAATCGTCCAACCAGGGGCAAAAGGAGGAGGCTAACTTGAACAGTTCCAGCGGAACATTCAAATGCCAAGCAACAAGCTGATGATATCTAAAAATTATGATAATTTTTTAATAATACAAGAAACAAGATGGAGAACAAATGAAAGAGAGAGGAAACTTGTTGAATAATGTCCATATACTTACAACCAATAAAATTCGTACGATTCCTGTCGGTGTTTTGAGATGTGAAGCATCGCAATGAAGAACTACACCACCCCATGCCATCTGTGACTGTCCAAGTCGTTCACGATAATTAAGATGTGAGTCCCATGATGAACACGTTCCCAGCGGTGATTCAAGTTCGAGCGGTGTTGCAGCAATTGATATTTCTATTTCTCCGGCTCTGCTGCCAGCTATTTCGAAATCCTGCAAATCCTCTTGACAGCAGGCCGGTTCCAAATCTCGTATTTCTTCCAGCAGGAAGTCTATTTCATCTGTGCCATAAATATCAGAGACTGAGCGAATGTTGTTGTGTTGCTGTTGCATTTCCCTTTCCCCATTGCCCAGTCCCAGTTCTTTTCTGAATCCGTTGTCGTCGACGTCGTCCTTTCTATTATTGTTTCTTTTTTATTTTATAATAATCTCTCTGCACCACCACTCTCTATAAATGTCTGCTGTTGCTTTTCTTTGACACGTTACACACACTCTCGCTTTTGCAACCACCACCAGCTCTGCACCTCCCTCTTCTTCTTCTTCCTCTTTCTCCTCTTCTGCCTTACGTCGCTCACACACTCACTCTCACTATTCGTTGCTGTTGTTTTTCTTCTCCACTTCCTTCAAATAGTTTTCTTTCTCCTTTAAAATGAAATGTAAAGTACAAAAAATGAAAGAAGAGAATAAGAAAAATCGTCCGTTATTATACACTTTATATTAACATAAAATCGATTATAGTTGTTGGCATTTAAGAAAAAGTCCTTGTCTTGTCTTTGCACATACATGAGCTAGCGAATAAACTTCCTATCTAGCAACTACTTTTCTACCACTTCAATATTAATACACAATATATACATACGTATGTGGTTCAAGGAGAAAAGGAGGTGTGATATAAAATGTGATAACGAGATTTCCGTTCAAGTGAATAAGTGCTATAATTTCTCAATTGTAATGTCTATACATCAATTATTTTTTTTTTTTGTTCAAACATTATCAGTTAAAAGAATAAATTTATAAAAAAATGAAATAAAAGAAGTCTATTGACACAAGCAACCATGATAATAATAGATCATTTGAATGGTATGCAAAAGTACAGATTTTAAACTAGGTTACAGCACTTGAATGAAATAGATTAAGAGAATTTATGTGGGAAAAATGAAAAAAGCGGGAGGAAAAAATTCTGTTGAGAGGATGAAATTCTTTCGTTTCTCATACAATTTTCTTTTATCTTTCTCTCTTTTACTAGGTTTTATGCTTTAATTTTCATGTGCACTTTAAAAACTTGAATCATTTAGTATTTTAAGGCTTTCAAATATTCCATGTGATGGATTTTTATGTTTTTCTTCTTTTTGAACGCGAGTAAGACACACATTGCGATGAATGAATGAGTGCCTTGCATATTTGCTTTTAATGAGAACCATAAATCGATAATTTTCATTGAACAAAAAATGCACTATTATGTACTCTTTTACACATTTTACACAATTTTATTTATTATTTATATATTCTATCAACATTTGTCTAATTTATTCTTCACCTTTTTATGTTTCAACACTCAAAATTACTGAGAAAAATTAATTTTTCCTCAACAAAACTTCTTGCATTTTTCCTTTTTTCTTATTTTTCCTTAATCGAAAAAAGAAACATTTTACTGTAATCAACAGAACTGTGACGCATTTCAGTAAAAAATTAGAAAAACTTTAGTATATCATTTTTAATTGTTCTCAATATCGATGGTGTTTATTTAAAATTATGCAATTTTTGTATTAGATATTACACACATTAGTAAATGAATTAATAAATATTATGGCCAAACTGCAGAGAGATTATTTCAATAACACATTTGGTTGAATCAGGATATGTGAGGGAGGAGGGGAGAAGGATGAAAAATGAAAAGAGGATTTTTGTTGAATTTTCATTTGCCGTTACAGCTAAAGAACGTTTGACTGAATGTAATTTAATTGACTTATTTATAAAGATCTAAATTATTATTTCAGTTTGATTATTTTAAAAATCTATGAAAAAATAGTTAATTAATGTTAGTTTGAAACATCAAAATGTTTATAAATTCTTTATAAAATAAAGCTAAATTTATTCTATTTAAATAAAGTTATAATTGTATCATTCTAATAAATTATTTTGTTTTTTCTTCAATTTCTAATAAGTTGATTGACATTTTAAAAGGATTTAGTTGCATACACATTTGTGCCGTTAAATTATTATTGTAGAATTCAAATACAAAACTACATTAATTTTTCTAAAACTTTGTAAACAAAACACGATGGAAGAGAAATTGTTGTTTAAATCGTTTTCATCATTAAATCTGTAAGCATTTAGAATAAATACTATTCTATTTTAATTCTAAATAAAAATACTTTGTAGTTTAGATATGGATTTCTCTGAATTGGAAGATGTCACAATTTCATTGACTAAAAAATTCATTCAAAATTTAATAAATCTCAAAGATGCAGCAATAAGTGAAGAAAAATTCAAAGAGATTTCATTACATTGTATTAAACATCTAAAAATTAGTTGCACAAAAGGATCATCGTTTCAAAATTTAATTATTAACACTGATGGTATGCTTGAGTCACTAAAAGAGATTTTGAGAAATGATGAAAAGAAATTCGATAATGATGTTAAAACAAAAACATTTGAATTGATGGCAAATTTGTGTGTTAAGAATGAAAAGAGTCAAAATAAAATTTGGAATGAAGTGAGTGACTTGATTGTTTGCGAATTGACATCATCTAATGTGCAAAACATTAATGTTGCGGCTATGATAATTTACAATGTGAAGATTGGAGTTAATGAGAACATCGATATTGATCCTGTCCTGAACGTTGCCCTCGATCATTACAATAAATTTTTAAAGAACAATACTACACTTCCAGATTTTTTACACATTCTTCTTGACTACTTTATATGTTCATGCGATGTTGTTCAATCTTATCACAAACTCACCTCTGACAAACAACGTACTTTCCTTTACTATATCAATGATTATATAGAAAACGAGGCTAATGAGTAAGTTTAATTAATTAATTAAAGTTATATCATTAAAATATTTTTTTATTTTAGAATTATAAATACAACACTTTTGAAACACCTCACATTTGAATTCAAGAAAAAATCTGATTGCGTCTTGAAAACTGTAACTTCATACGTTGACTCGATTGATCCAGAAGTTGTCGCTACATTGCTTGATATCATCTCAACTGCGACTGCACAGGAGAAATATTTGAAAATATTGAGTGATGATGCTTCGCTTTTTTTAAACATTGGATGTTTGCTTCAAGCTCTTCATAAAATTGGCAAAGAAACAAACAACACTTTTAGTCCCATACAAAACTTAGAAGCATTAACGCCAAATGCAAATGATAATGCTGATTTTGAAAAGGAAATCTCTTTTTCCTTCAAAACAAAACTCGTTAAAGCATTAGCAAATCTTTCATATCGTAACAAGAAAAATCAAGAGTTAGCACGAGAAATGGAAATCATGCAGAGTATATTTGAGTGTACTAATGCAGATGCAAGAAATCCATTAATTAAAGAATGGAGTATTTTAGCAATACGAAACTTGTGCGAAAAAAATAGTGAAAATCAGGATATTGTACAAAATTTAACGCGAATCGGTGATGCAAAAAATCCAGTGCTTACAGAATTTGGATTATCTGATGGTGTATTTCGAATTAAAAAAACATGACATGTGATTGTATTGTAAACCGGCAAATAAAATTTACATTTTTTTTCATATGAAAATTCTACAATCTACAAGTATTTTTGTCTGCGTCGTTGAAAAAAAATTGTGAATCATCAGTCGGATAGTGAAAAATCAAATATATTAGTTTTTAGGTTGCTGCTTAGTGATGTGGTCCAATAAATTCAAGCTTCTTTTATGGAAGAACTGGATTCTAGTAAAAAGACATCCAATTGCGGGTAAATTATAGTAAATTTTAATTAAAAAATAGAAAGTTTCAAAATTACATTTTACAGCTCTTTTTGAGATACTGTTGTTTCCAGTTTTAATAGTATTAATTTTCACATATTCACGTGGAATGGTTGACAGCTCAAAGATTCCTGAAATTCATTATGAGTCATTCGATACATTTCCTACAAGCTGCTATTTAGGATTTTCGTACCAAAATTCTTTTATTACAAAAATTGGATATGCTCCTCATAATGAGTTTTATGAGAAAATCATTAAAACTGCAGTTAAAAATAAGGGTTCTGATTCAAAATTAGAAATATTACCTTTAGCAAATGAGAATGAACTTAATATGTGGATAAGAAATGAGTCAACAATGTCTACAGTTACTGCTATTCTTTTCGAAGAAAACAATGATGTAAACACAAATATTGTTTATTATTTCCTAGAAAAGATATCTAAATACTTATCTTTTCCTTTGTAGAATTCAGTACCAAAACATTTGAAATATGTAATACGTATGCCTCAAGATTCATCTACAGACTCATGGAGAACAGACCAAATTTATTATAATAATCCATCTAAAAGATCTCGCTTATCAGAACATTCTATGGGTAAGCTTTTCAATAATTTTATTTTTAATATAATTTTTAATATAATTTTTAATAATCTTGTTTCGGTCTATAGGTGCTCCTGATATTCCACCTTATTATAGTACATGTTTTCTTGATTTACAAAATAATATTGATCGAGCCTTTATATTACACTTTAATTCATCGTCAACTTTTCCATCAGTAAAAATGAATGCTTTTCCTTATCCAGAAATTATTGAGGATCTATTCATGCAATTTGCAACTCAAGCATTTCCAATTTTATTCGTTTTATGCATGATGTTGTCGATCAAAAACAACATCAAGGTGAGATAATTACTTGTTGTTATACACATTTGAAATAATTACTTTCATGATTGTAGTTAAATATTAATAAAATTCTGTTTTCAGAATATAGCAATAGAGCGTGAAACATTGTTAAAAGAATCAATGAAAATGATGGGTTTGAGTTCAATGATGCATTGGATTTCATGGCTAACAAAATGCTTCATAATGCTAATTATTCCATTCACTTTCAATTGCATTTTGATGACAACGACGCTTGCTAGTGAAAAACCATTATTTGCGAGCAGCAATCCTATTTTGATATGGATATTTCTAGTGATATATATTTTTTCTGTCGTAACTCTATCGTTTGTAATAGCCGTTTGCTTTGAAAAATCATCTAATGCAGCTAATGTTGGCACTCTATTTTTTTTTATTGCTATCATTCCTCATATGTATTTTGCGGAAAAGTTTCACTCTTTTCCGTATATTTTGAAAGCTATCTACAGTATGATTCCTAACTCAAATATGGGTATTGCTGTATCCATCTTAGCAAATTCTGA
Organism: Polypedilum pembai; assembly: GCA_014622435.1. Lineage (NCBI taxonomy): Eukaryota > Metazoa > Arthropoda > Insecta > Diptera > Chironomidae > Polypedilum > Polypedilum pembai. The sequence goes on along the minus strand of JACWBX010002775.1, from coordinate 42,382 downwards.
AGGTATGTTGTTCTAAAATATTCAATATAGCATGTTTGTACATCTTTTTTATTTTTTAAAGCAACTGAAACTGGAATTGGCTTAACAACATTATTCAAAAGAAGTGTCGATTTGAAATTTTCATTTGGAGAAATTTTGATTTTCATGATTCTTGGATGTATCATTCAAATGTTTCTCGCGACATATATAGAAAAGGTTTTTCCTGGCGAGTTTGGAATTGCTGAACCTTTTTATTATCCTGCTATACCAATCATTAAATTTATTAAACGACAAATGGGTTATGATTTACTATCTAATGAATCTGTGTTACAAGATAGACGAATTTCAAATCAAGATTATGAGGAGGAGCCCGAAAATTTACGAGCCGGTATAAGAATTGTAAATCTAAGCAAAAAATTCGGTGATAAATTAGTTGTTGATAAGCTTTGCTTAAATTTGTATGAAGATCAAATAACGGTTCTATTGGGTCATAATGGAGCTGGAAAAACTACGACTATGAGTATGCTTACTGGTTTATTTTCACCAAATGGTGGCACAGCATATATTAATGGAAAAGACATTCGTTATGAGCTTGATGAAGCTCGTGTTTCTCTTGGTATATGTGCACAGCACAATATTCTTTTCGAAGAATTAACAGTGAAAGAACATCTCATTTTTTTCTGTTCGCTCAAAGGAATGGTTGATAATAGACTGATTGCTGAAGAAGTACGCCGTTATGCAAATTTATTGGGTCTTAGAGATAAACTAAATGAACAAAGCAAAACTTTAAGTGGTGGCATGAAACGAAAACTTTCGATAGCTATAGCTTTATGCGGAAATGCTAAAACAGTAATACTTGACGAACCGTCATCAGGCATGGATCCGGAAGCAAGACGATCACTTTGGGATCTTCTGATCGCTGAAAAGAAAGGCCGAACTATTTTATTAAGTACTCATTATATGGACGAAGCTGATACTTTAGGAGATAGAATAGCAATCTTGACTGAAGGGAGACTTCGTACTTGTGGTTCGTCCTTTTACTTAAAGAAAAAATTTGGAACAGGTTATAAATTGGCAGTTGTTAAAGAAAAAGAAGGTTTTCAATCTACTGAAATAGTGAATCTGTTAGGAAAATATTCAATCGATACACATATTGAAAGTGATGAAGCAACGGAAGCCATATTCGTAATAGGTGAAGACAAATTGCCACTATTTGAGCATGTTTTCAAAGATTTGGAAGATAACTTAGAGAATTTAAAGATATCATCATTTGGATGCAGTTTATCGACATTGGAAGAAGTATTTCTCAAACTTGGAATTGAATCAATACATAAAGATGAAAATAATGACGAAATTGATAACTATCATCGATTAAACGAAAATGACCAACAAAATGTTCAATTACATGATGACGATTTAAATGTAACCGTTACAGGATCAAAATTGATTTTTTATCAGATTGAAGCAATGCTCTTAAAGAAATTTCATGTCTTTCGACGAGCCTGGAAAACACTTTTATATGTTGCACTATTCTCAATTTGGATGATTGTTATTGTTATGAGTGCGCCAAATATTAATTTTAGTGGAACAAACGAATTAAAAATTTCATTAGATGTATATGAAGATACTCAAACTGTATTGCAAAATGATGGTTCATCTTTCGTAAAAGCTTATCAATCTTTGTTTATTGAAAAAGACCACATTACAACAATTTCATCCGATTTTTCAAAATACATTTTGGAAGAATATAATAAATCATTCTCAGAAGCGAGTCAAAAATATTTGGTAGGAGCAACACTATCACAAAATTCTATTGTTGCTTGGTTCAATGGTCAGCCTTATCATACAATGCCACTTACCTTAAATCTCATCAATCGTGCCATTTTAAAAACGCATGCTGGAAATGATTACGATTTGACGGTATCAAATAAGCCATATAATATGCCAATCAACGATACAGAAAATCACATGGTGATTTATGAAAATCCAATAGATGCGATTTTTGGATTAATAACTATCTTTATGCTTTTCGTTTATTGGCCTGTAATTTTTATTGGTTTTTATGTCAAAGAACGCGAGTCGAGAGCAAAATTATTGCAGTATATTAGTGGAACAAATCGTTTTGTTTATTGGTTGACATCTTTCTTCTTCGACTATGTAATATTTGTACTGATTTGCTGTTGTATAATCAGTTTAATTGGAATTTATCAGCGCAACCATTTTGCAACATTCGAAGAACTTTGCGTATTGATTGCAATCTCCTGTTCATACGCTTTTTCTATGCTACCTTTTATCTATGCATTCTCTTATCTTTTTACAAAACATTCTACAGCAGAGACTATGGTTTCATTGCTCAGCATAATTTTCGGTTTGATGTATGGTGTGTGCAAAGTAGTTCAATTAAGCGTTGAGCACAATAAATTATACAGTTTTGTTGTCAAAGTTTTTTACTGGATTGGAATGTTTTTTGCACCATTTAATCTCGTTGATGAGCTAAAGACTTTGGGATTTTCTTTTCTCAATCAAAAATGTAAGATATAATATTTTTCATTTTGTAATTTATTAAAAAGTTTACTTTGTAGCAATTTTTACATTTGACACTGAAACTGGAATTGGTAAAAATATTTTAATCAACATTTTATCGGGTATTTTATTTCTAAGCATTTGCTTGCTAAAAGATCACCTCGTTTTTGAGAGTATTTACTACAAGTACCTTAATCGGCCCAAATTGCTGCCATTGTTAAATCAAAATATAGATAGTGACGTTGATGCAGAAATACAAAAAGTCAAAGAAATGTCGAGTGACGATATTAAACAGAGTAATCTTGTATTGAAAGGTTTAACTAAATTTTATGGAAATTTTTTGGCTGTGAACCAATTGTACCTTGACATAGAACGTAAAGAATGTTTTGGTTTGCTTGGAATAAATGGTGCCGGAAAAACTTCAACATTTAAAATGATGACGGGAGACGAGCTCATTTCGGCAGGTGATGCATATGTTCGCGGTTTTAGTATGAAAGATAATTTAAGCAAAGTGCATCAGTACATTAGTTATTGTCCACAATTTGATGCTGTAATAAGTGAGCTCACTGGAGAAGAAACATTGAAGATATTCTCATTGATTCGTGGCATACCCAAGCATGAAATAAAAGAAAATTTAAATCGAATGGCAGCTGATCTTGGATTTCAGCAACATTTAAAGAAGCAAGTTAAAGCATTTAGTGGAGGCAATAAACGAAAGCTATCTACATGCTTAGCTTTATTAGGAAATCCTCAATTGATTTTCTTAGATGAGCCAACAACAGGAATTGATGTTGAAGCGAAGCGTAAGTTGTGGAATGTGATTAACAAAACTCGCAATGCAGGCCGCTCTATCGTTCTTACAAGTCATAGTATGGATGAATGTGAAAATCTTTGCACAAAAATTGGAATTATGGTTAATGGACAGGTAAGAAATATACAATTTTCTCTCGTTATTGTTAAACTATTAAAAACGTCCTTCAGTTTAAGTGCCTTGGTTCAGTTCAACATTTGAAGAACAAATATTCAAAAGGATTTGTCTTGACTATTAAAATGCAGCGGGACGATCCTGATCTCAAAATTGAAATTGAAAATCGTGTGACAGAATTATTTTCATCGGCAGAATTAAAAGAAAAATATTTGTGCTTTTTAACTTTTCATATTACAAACATAAATTTGAAATGGTCAGAAGTTTTTGCAAGTTGTGCACAAATGAAAGAGGATTTCGATATTAGTGACTATTCTTTGACACAAATGTCATTGGAACAAGTTTTTATATTATTTTCAAAAAGTGGAATCTACCAAAATTAATAAAATAATCTCCATTGCTTTTGAAGCATCGAAGTAGTAATCTATATTAAAATAATGTATTGCCTGAAATAATATTTATGTGAGAGTGTTCTTATATTTAAAATAATATACCATATATCAATTAATAACAACAATAAAAAGATTTAATTTTGTAATTTCAAAAAACTTTCAATGTATTCATTGTAAATGCATAAAGGCGTATTTAAGTTAACATTGAATTGCTTAACTAGGTACATGAATTGTAAAAAACGAGAAGGAAAAAAAATCAAACATGAATAACATTTAATAAATTTCGTATGAGAAAGAAGAGAGAAAAGTTAAAATTTAATTCATTGTGTGACTAGTTGTATGGAAACCAAAATTGAGTGCATAGGAAAAATTTGGAAAATTTCTTGTGACACAATATGTCATCGACAAACTTTTTTCATGTAATTTGATAACAATGTCCCTGATTTTATTGGTTTGATAAGGCAAAAATGTTTTACTAGTTATATTCTAAAAAGTAAGTATCTTATTCATTTTTCTTCTTTAAGCTATTTTTTGTGTCTGATGATAAGCTATCCGTATCATCGTCATTTCTCTCATTCTTCGGTCGTGTCCATTTGATCATTGTTTCAGGACTTCGGTAAAGGAATATTAATTTGGCAAAGAGATCCTCTTCTAGTCCGAATTCAAATGATTCACGAACAAGATAAATATCGAGACAGAGTTGTAAAATACGATCAACATAAGGCAAGTCCTCAAACATAATTTTATTGCTCGATCCCGAGAAAATTGTGGATCTCAACATTCGAGAGAATACGAAAATCAAGGTGGTATACAATCCAATAATACCTAAAGTATAGAACAATCTCTTACAAGTTACGAAAAAATATCTTTTATAAAATGAACTCACCTCCTGCTGCAATTGAACTAATTGTGCTTGGAAATATTTTATCGTTGAATGTATACATCATGATATAATTTTTGCAATCCGCATACAAGTTATTACCAGCAGTATTCACATAATAAAATTCACTGCACGACTCAGTGACTTCCCACCAAAATTGAACACTGGATTCCGATGCACCTTGATAAATTTTTAAAGTCAAATTTCTGAAATTTCTCTTATCATCGTCATCTTCAAGATCTGGCTCGTCACTACTTCCCTTGAGTATCAGCTGATGTGCTGGTCTTAATAAACCAGAATTTTTCACTTTTAAGAATTTTGGCATCATGAAAGGCATTGTGACATTGCCTGTCGATGTTTCTAACATTTTTCGAAGCTGAAGACCAATCGTATCGTTTCCTTTGAAATCAAAAGTGTGTTCATCGTCCGCTGATCCAGGATTTTCTTTTGAATGTGATTTTCTCTTGATGAAATATTTAAATCTGCTCGTTAACGTTCGGTTCTCATAAAGATCTTCTAGCAAACGTTCCTTATCAGGTGGAGAAATATTCCACGTGGTACTTGAATTTGCACCTAATTTTATTGCAGCAACATCGGAAGGCTCGTAATTAGATAAAAATGTAATTGCAGCTTTATGTTTAAGATATCTTCGTTGAAATGCGTCCCAATCGTTTTCTTGCATTTCAATAATGTCTGCACCTTGAGCACTCATTGCATAAATTGGCTCATAAGGACCGATTCTAAGAGATATTGTGACATCTTCGGGTCGATTTGGTTCACCAACAGTGTTGCTGAAGGCGAATAATGCAAGTGGAAACCAAATAACTGCAATAATACCAAGAATCATGCCACCTCCCATTGCATACTTTACAACAGATCCCTTCTTTTGACCTCTCGGTGCTGGCAGATCGCTTTCCATTTGTCTTGAACACTTGAGTTGATAGATATTTGCAAAGATATCTTCCATTTTAAGCCAATCGAAGAGTGTCATGCTTGTATCTGTCCACACCCAATCCATCAATGTGCGAAGTTCCATTAAGAACGGAATATTCATAAAAACTTTAAAACCAGCAAAATTTAGCATTGTGAAGCCCTTGGTTAAGAAATTGCCCAAAATTCTCGACGGATATCCACATCGAATTTGATAAGCAGAGAAAAGCAAATGCAAGCATTTTATCATGTAGTAATAAATCGGTGGTTTATTAGAATTGAAACTTCGCTCAGTGGTTGCTGGCAATACGAAAAACATCCAAAAGTGAAGGCCGATAATTAAAATAAATTGAAAAATAATTTTTCCAAACATGTTCTTTCTCAAATAGAGTGCACGATCGATAACAATTAGGAAAAATTGAATAATGAGCATAAGCAAAAATGTGACTGGAACTTTGTTTTCCTCAAAATATGAGAGCACACCGCCGTCACCTTCTTGACTTCCGAACGCAGAAAATCCAAAAAGAATGACAAAAAAGTTGATGAAATCACATAAAAAGAGGAAACCATAAACATCAGCTGATTTCTTAGATTGTCGATCAAAGAGTTGATTGACAAATTCTTTGATTGATGAAATGTATTTTTGAAATGATAATTTTAACATTGCCATCCATCCTTCTGGCTCCTCTACAGTTTCTTCAACAATCACTGTGTCTTTGTCATCAACAACTCTTACAGATTTTCCATTTTCATCAGGTTTCTTTTCATCAAACAAGACAATATCTTTTGATTCTTTGGCAATTTCTTTATTGACAACTTCCAGTTTATATTTTTCACCTGGTACAATCGTTTTTTCTGATACTTCAGATTTCCACAATCCAAGTGATTTTAAAATTATTCTATGACAAAAGACGACGAGTAGAAGCATCAAATCGTAAGTTGCATAACCATCTTTCTTTTCTATTCCCAAAATCTTTGATGGTGCGAAAGGACGATTAGACTCGATTCTATCAGTAAATTCGAATTGACAAAGACATTTTATCAATACAACAGCTTGGGTGTATGCAATCAATGTGACCCAAAAAGTTTTTGATGGACGTGGAAATGTAAGAGTTCCCCAAAGAAGCACCATTAAAGGCAGTGGTAAAGATAAAATACTAGCGTTCTTAATCTGTTGTTTAGATTATATGTTAGGAAAGTATAAATATGAAATAAAATTGTTTAACCTGATTTAAAAACACCATAGCATAACAGATGAAATCTGTATGTGACAGCACGACATACCAAAGTGCATGTACACTGAAACATAATTTGTTTAATAAATATTAAAATAAATTAAAGAAATGACCTTACAGTTCAACAATTATATTGTGTTCTTTGCTGGCAAAATCATCTTCATCAACTTGTTGTTGTTCTTCGTCATCAATTTTCAAAATGACATCCTTTGGTTGACTGTAATTATAAATAAATGAATTTACAATTTTGACGTAAATTTTTAAGGGAAGCACAATTAATTAAAGCGTTTAGATAGTGCATAAAGCTTGCATGCAATTTATTTTTATAAATGTGTACCATGAAGAAGCCACTTTTTAATTAGCGAAAATTCACCTGTCAATTGACTCTAAAGAACCATATTTAAATGGTGTTTCTGAATCATCATCTATGCCACGCTCTAAAGATGGAGCTAAAATACGAATTTCTGGCGCTATCCACGAAGAGCGACGTCTAATAAATATTTTGTTTGATTGTAATAAAAAGATTGTAATAAAAAGCGTTAATTAACTACTTAATCTACTATAATGATATTTGATTATTTTTGCAAATTAAGAGCATAATTAATGAGTGTGATGTAACGAGATTCGTGCAAAGAATGGAGAGGCATTTACCGCTAATTCCATGATGCAATTGAAAAATTTAATTCTCACTACTGCATTTATAAACTACTGCAAATTCAAATGTGAAATTTAAATTTTTATTAGACGCACTTACATTTCTTCTTCCGATGGTGGTAGTACTCTATCTCGATCTCTTTGCATAAGAGCAAATGCTGCACCAATTCCACCCATTGGATGTAGTCTTTATTAACAATCAATTATGAGAGCATTGAGAGAGAGAATGAATATGATTGATTAGTTAATTATTAGTAGTAGATGAATGGACATAATGTAAATGAAATTAATTAATACCAATCAACATACAATTAGTTAAGCAAGCGTTCTATTTAGAAAAATATTTACCCTTCAGATGTACTAAACTGTGCTGGTGATGAAATCATTGATATTTCACGATCTGTTCTATCATCCAATGTCATTTTAAGTGAGTCATCTGCTTGAGCTATACAATTTGAACTACTTAAGCTTTCACTATCGCTATCACTACTTTTACTAACAACAATTTTCTGCATAGGTGCTGCAGTAGCCGAGCTTCCTGACTCAGCAGGTGATTCTCTAGATTATTATATTTTTTTATTTTATATACATTTTTTAGTAATTTAATGATAGTTGGGGGATATTTACAAGAGAGTAAAATTAGGTTCAAGTTAACTTTTCAAATAATTACCTTGTTGTTTTTGCATGTTGAATTGGAGTCCAAATCATATTTGCGCCACTTCTAAAACCTGCTCCAAAATTGGGCGAGTGCTGTACAAACATTTAATTATAATTAATTTAATTAAAAAGTGACAACATCGAGCAAAAATTACCTTCAGAGTTTTCTTTTCTCGTGCTAGAACTCGCATAACATAGCGATAACTTCTTGACACGCGATGTAATCTCAGTGTAATTGACACGAGGATACTTGAGATCAGTTCTGGTATTCTCATTAATTTTGTTATTAATATTTTCCTCTTTTTCTCTGCTTCTGTTTCTTTTTTTTCTTTTTCTCCCTTGCTATCGTCACTTTCCTTCTGATCACTGTCCTTTATTAACTTTGATCTTTCATCCATTATACTGGAATCTTCGTCATCGCGAAAACCACGACTTGTGCTCGGACGTGCACCATCGTGTTGTATGAGACCTTCTGTTTCATCATCATAAGACGAACTGGGATCCTATGATTTGAAATTTAAATTTAGTTACTCACGATCGTCGACAGTTGAAAGAAGTGCAATAAAAACTATTAGTGCCATAGCCATTAATCTAGGTTAATGCATTTCAAAGAAAATGTATCTAATAAAGCAAAATGTTTACGATCAAAGCTCATTATAGTTGCAGTAGCAATCGCCACAGATGTAATGTTAATTTAAAATAACTAAGAATTATATGACTAAGCTAAAGAGAATTTTTAGTAATAAAACTTTTACACTTTATAGAAGGAAGAGAAAAACCAAATAATAAAAATTTCTATTTCATTAGCAAAAATATCTCTTGACTACATTAAAACTACTAAAGCAATTTTAATGAAGAATACAAAAGAGTTACAGTTATGAGAAAAAAATTATGATAATTCTATTTAAGCAACATTAGAGGAAAGTGCTAAAAATAATTTAATTTTGAAAACTCACAAATGTATTTTTTGGGATTGGTTCAGAGTGTGCAGAACGTTCTGCGACTGAATGTTCAGGTTGTTGTGAAGCAGAATGCCTCAAAATTGGAGATGAACTTCTCCTTGACATTAGCTTTTTCTTCTCTATTTCCTCTTGCTCCAATTGCTCGAGTCTTTCCTTTTCACTGTCTTCTTTCATTTTATTCAAGTACTTTTATAGGCAAATTATTTTTTTTTAATTTTTTAATGAAACGTAAAAATAGAAAGAAAACTCTCAAAAATTTGCTCCTCTCACAAATCAAATGTGTTTATGTTATTGATAATCTCCTATTTTCATTGCATTTTAATAAATTTATTACCTGCGAAAAATTCATCTTCTTGCTGAGACGACGACGAGTAGCAGACTTTTTCTCTTCTTCATCATCCGAGTCACGCTGGTGTATGAGATCAAGCTCGAACTCATCTTCAATATCTTCAAACATGTAGTAATCGCCCGATCGTATAGCTGTGAAGATGAGAGTTAAGAAAGTGAGAGAAAGAAAAAAATATTTATTAGAAATAATTTTGCTAAAGAATTTTAATTTAAACAGTTCTGAAAAATTAATGAATTAGATATCGGTGCAGAGAAAATAATTTATTGTGCATTATTGAAATTTTTAATGAAAATATCCAAGAAGATAAAAAAGAAAATTAGTGTAAATTGGAATTTTTTTATATGTGAAGAAGACAAAGAAGACGAGAAACAAGACATCACCATAAAACAATCCATTTTGGACGAGAAATTTTAAACTCGACAATAAGAATTTTCAAAGAAAAAACTTCAATGAAATGAAATATAAATGATCATAAAAAAACATAAGTAACAAATCATGATTGCTTATGTTTGATTTATACACTGCGAGAAATTTTTTTTGTGTATTATAAAATTTTTACACTAAAAAATTTAGCGCAATACATGTTCATGAGTAGAAAAAGAAAAAGAAAATCTACTAAGAAACGAATATGGAATGTGTATGATACAGAACAAAAAGAGATTGAAATAATGTGAATCGAACGCACAAACACCAAAAGCTCTATTTCTTTGCTATGAGGGGAGGACTTCTATTCTATTTTGACCACCACACACTTTTTTGCTGTGTATATCTATGAAACACCAAAAACAATTCTTCCATTGATGATCGACACCAAACGATTTTTTATCGCTTTTAAGCTGTGAATACATGTATGTTGAGGTTCATTTTCCTGCTGTTTATTTTTTTGTAATTATGGAAAAATTAGTAAAAGAAGTGTTGTGAAAATTTTTAATTTTGCTTGAATAATGTCTTTGTACCAAATTCTACCAGAAATAATGAAGAAACATAAATGTTTTAATTTGATTAGTGTTGATTGTTGGAAAATAAGAGACAAGAAAAATGGCAATAAAATTAAGACTTTACCACGTTTGGCAAAATTACTCGATAATCGATGTGATCCATCTAAAAATATATTTGTTCATTTATTGACTACTCAAAAAAATATTTTAAAAATGAATTTCATCAAAAAAATAAATTCATGAATTATCTGGATGTGTGAAAATGAAGAAAGAAAATTTATTTAATTAATAAGAGAATTTGTGATCTTAATAATAAAATAAAACAACTTAAGACAAAAAGAAATTCATTTTATTAAAAATTTATTCACAATAGTAAATTTTATTTACAATATATATTGCATATCCCACCATATTGTAAGTTGTTGAGTAAATTTCTCCTTATCCTAGTTTGCTTTCTTGGAATCATTTTATTTCAGTCGGTACTTTATTTACAAAAACGAAAAGTTTTTTTTATGGGTGTATGAAAGAAAATTTTTGTGTTTAAAAATGATGTGAAGAAGTGTGAGCAAATAAATAATTGAAACAATTTCTTTGTTCTCTAAAAATACGGAAAGAAAAAAAAAAGAAAATTTCGATCGAATTAAAAGCTCCTTAATTAAATATTTACAACGTTGTTAAGGGCCGTTTTAAGAAATTAATAACGAATTTTTGAAGCGTTAAAACATCAGCGTTTTTTGTTGTCGAATATTTACAGTCAGAAATGCATAGCAGGCCTCCATTTTTGACAAGCTCAAAATACAAATAAAGCAACAATTTTCATGCCAATTCGGGAAAAAAACGAAAATAAAGAAAAACCAATTAATTACATTCGTGATGTGAAACAGGCGATCGCGATGATGCTGAACGAATGGAATCGCGAAAACAACATTCTCCAACAGGTCCCCAACTGTACTTTCTTCGTCTTGATGCTCTTGTAGTCGTGAGACCTTCTTCGTCATCATCATCGATTGCCCACGAAGTTACAAAACTCGATCGGCGTCTCGATGATGGATCCAATGTGAGCTCATCTGGTGCAATTGATGTACTGTAACTTGATTTTCTTCGTGGTGATTTTATTCTGGGAGAAACAAACGATTTTTCATCATCCAGATCCTAATATATTACAAACCAAATTTTAATAAAAACAATTTTTTTCTTCTAATTTTTGACAAAATTTACTTTAGTTTCATGCTCCAAACTGTCAACTGTAGACATTCTTCTCTGTCGCGGACTCACAGTTAATTCATTTGGATTTGGCCATGAAACAGTATTTAGACTGGATAATCGCCTGTGGCGTCTCCCAGAAGTGCCGGCACTTCCAGTTCCCCCTTGAACTTGACCACCACCATTCATATTCGGTGGAACAAGCATATTTTGATCAATAATTTGCGAATCACGATCCTAATAGTAAAATGAATTTTCATTCAATCAATGAAAGAACTTAAAAAAGAGAGAAAAAAACCTAATTACATCGAGTAATGGTGGAGGAGAAAAAACTGGAAATGTTTCATCAGGACTCGAAATCCGCGGCATATCGTAGTCTGCAGGTGAGCCATAGGAAATTTTTGTGGGATCTAGATAAGCATCAAGTGAAATGGTCATTACAGCAGAACTTGGTGAAGGTGCTTGTGTCGTGCCAATGAATGATTCACCTCGCGATATTGAAATTCCTGGTAAATCTGTAGGTATCTCCGAAAGTCCTTCGCCCTCAACAAACATTGATTCAGCTACATCATCCACATCATCATCTTCATCTTCAACTGGCGTGTGATATCCGATTGCTGATGAGAGACTCTGTGTTCTCGCTAAAGGTGCTGCTCCTTCTATATACATTTTAGTATTCGTTAAAATTTTATTTCAATAGTTTGAATTTTAAAAAATCTCATCAAATATTTCAATCATCGTCGATACTTACTTTAATCACTTTTAATTTTATTTCAAAAAACTCTTTAAGATTTCAAAAAACAAAAATGTTTCATCTTTTTTTGCACTTCAATAAAAAATGGTTTTCACCAAAAAAAAATTACGCGAAATTTGTTGAAAACGAAATAAAATTAATGTGTCTTGTGAATAAATTACCTGCTGCATGTGTTTTTGGTTCATTTTCTTCTAATACACGTTGCTGTGTTGCCTTAATACGATCCATTTTCATTTTAATCTTTTGTAAAATTTGCGCTTCACGCTCGGCTTCTTGTGCCATTTCCTTTTTACGCAATTCTTCAATTAACTCATTACCGCGTGATGCAAGAATTAAGCTAGCTTTCGCTTCATTGATAACATGACAGAAATAATGAGATGAAAACATTCTTCGTTGAAGAATTAAAAATGCAAAGCAAACACCATCCCAAAATAGACCAGAATCTTCTAGTGGCACATCACAAACACGTATTAGTTTCTCGCCGCCCGGATATTTTGTGGCACATATGCATGTGATGCCAAACAACTGATGAAAAATTTGTTTGTTTAAAAGCTGTTTTAGCTGTTTTTTAAAAACATACCTGCACTATTGGACAATATTCCTCTGATTCAGCCACTTGCCTTATGAATAGGCAGCCAACCAATTGAATCAAGGTTTTTATAACGACTACGGACACGTTATATGCGATTAGATAATTCCACCATCTCAAGATGACGTATATCGGTCGCAAACTAATAAAAATAGAGAAATATTAATGATTGAGGTTTACTATTAATATTTATTATGAATACTTACTAAAAATCAGTGCCTGGAAATGAAAGTCAACAAATAATAAAAATTAAAAAAAATTTTGTATTATTTGAAAATAACAAAACACTTACCGAGCCATAAGAAGTAGAATGAACCAATTATATAACCTAAAGATAGAAGATTCACTCGGCTTGCTCCCGTCAAAAAGACAATGGCTAAAGTTGCCCAGAAAAATATTACAAAAACGAAGCGCTTAACAACGTCCAAATAATTGCGAATTTTATCAATAAAATCATGTGTGGGGTTGTTGAATGGAACTGTTCCCAATTGATCAATGTCGTTTAGCACAGATTGATTACTGCCTCCTGGATAATTGGTTATACTATTTTCATATCGAGTTTCAATTCTGAACACAATTAGTTGTCGACACATCATTAGAAGTAGAATGAAGTCGAGAATCAAAAGTTTTGATTTACTTTTAAAAGCTAACGTCGTATCGGGTAGAAATGCAAAATAATTGAAATCTTGCAAAATTGGTACATTTTTCCATGCATAACTGATGCAAAGACCAGGAGGTAAACCGATTAATGACAAATATTGTATAGGAATCGATATAATCAAAAAGTATATAGCATAATTCCAAATTTTTCTTGCATGTGTCCGTTCGATTTTATAGAGAAAGCACAACCATATTGCATAAAAGCAAGCAACAATATCCATTCGATAACCAATCACCATCAAATATCCAATGAGACAAATTTCAATGCCAAATTTATAAAACCCGTAATTAATTAAATATTTAATTAAATGCGGAATATCACGATCTGCATCTGGACGTTTGATATTTTTAAAAACCACAGTCGGTGTTCTTGGTGTTTTATTTTGCTTTATTCTCTTGATTGTCTGATAGAGTGTTATGAACGAATGAACCGATACAATAACGATGTATATCAAGTAAGGACGAATCAATTTACCAAGTTTCTTTTGGCTTGTTGTTTTTTTAAAGCCAATCCATATTGCATTATTTGTGACATCAGTTGAGTTTGAAAGCGTTCCATTGCAATTGCTCTCATAATTTATCTCTTCAATATAATCAACTTGATAAATCATTGTTGTAATTAAAAGAATTGATGATATTAACGATGCAATTCGCGTGACTAGAAATTGTGATTCAGTTTTAGCTCGTAGACCAGCAACTCCCAAAATTACAAATGCAAAATGTAATAGTTCAACATTATTTACAGCAAGTAGAAACACGCTTATTAACATAATTTTGTAGTAATGAATTTCGAGGAAAAGTAATAAAATTTCTCCAAAATGCATGAGTTTATGCAAAATTCTCTTAGCAACACTTTGAATTTCTTGTCTTGATAATTTTCTTATTTTAATTTCATTCAGAAAATCTTCACTTTCTTCTGTTATATCACGATCTTCATCATCCTCATTATCAGAGCGACCTGCCGCTGTAAAAGTTCCATAAGCAACAGAACTTGTTTTCGATGTGTCATCAGACGGTGATTCAGGAATTTCTGACATTTCCAGGAACTTAATATGACAGTAATGCAATTGTATTACAGTAATAATCACAATTAAAGTTGGTGTCACTAAATGCAAAAAAAGTTGTTTTGCATTGTATTGTTCTAAACCTAAGTCGTGTTGACTTTTATGAAAAAGATAAATATTAATAAAATCTAAAATAAGAACTTTAAATATATACTTACAGCTTTTCGTCTATGCCTAAATATGTGTCAATATATTCTTTTGTTTTATCAAATTGATATGTATAAACAAGAATTAGAATAATCATTGAGTAGAGAATAACCAATAGCCAAAAGCCATACATAAATTTTCTCCAAACACTATATGAAAACTGTCATAAGGAAAATAGACTTGTTACAAAAAGATTAATAAAAAAAGTAAATTAATTAATTACTTGGAATGTAAGTACGAATATGAGAAATAGTGCCATGTAAGCTATCCTAAACACAGTCATTTGTTGACCTGTGATTCCGCATACAAATAATGTGATTGCGACAATGATTATCCAAAATTTTATCAAAAATGTGTTGATAAATTTAGCTGCTTTCGTAATAAAAACAGATTCTTTTTCAGCCTTCTTTTGAATGCCTTCACGAGCAGTTGCTGCACTAACCGTGAGCTGTAATGGAGCCACCATATCAGCTAGTGCAGTGCTTTGCTTTTTTGCTTGATTTTCTTGAATCATTTGACGAAGAGATGAAAGAAACATGACTGTGAACAGTGACTTCATCATTATGGGTCCGATTGGATAATGATAATATCTAACTAAACCAATTTCTTTGAAAAATGTGGCATTTTCGTTTGACGGATCGTCTGCTGGAAGTTCATCTATGTTGAGATCCATGCCGTAAAGATATGTTGCAAGAAGCAAAATTTCCGCGTAAATGACTAAAAATGGACTTGAGCCAAGCATATTTTTCCTCTGATTTGGAATAACCCATATTAAATTGGCCCAAATGAGCAACACAAAACCAAGCCATGAATGATAAATAATGCTCCACGACTAGACAAAATTTAAATATGAGAAAATTTTAAGAGTCAAAAAGTCAATTGAATAAAGCAATTCTCACCATCATAACGACATTAGTGAATATGTAGCTGTTTTTATAGATAAAATCGGCAATACTGCTTGCAGCAAGTGCAACTTGCTCACAAAAACCCACCGACTGTACATCCTCTTCTTCCTCGTCTTTTTCTGTAAGAACGATTTTTTTGCCTTTAAAATTTAAAGAAATCATTTGACAACAGATAATTTGTGCAAAATTAAAGAAATTTTGTGAAAACTAATCCCTTTGATAAATTATGATGCAATGAAGATAAAATTATCTTACCAATTTGATTCATTTGAATTGTATCATCTTTGTTTCTGACAGAGGGTGCATCAGGCTTTGAATCTGCGACTCGTCTTGTTCCACTTCTCATTAGCTAAAAAAATATTGTATGAACTTGAAATATACATTTACATAAATATTATTGATAATAAAGTTCAATGATCACACTGTGATCATTGATAAAGAAACGAAAAATTGTGGATTTTTTAAAAAAAAACATATCAAATCATATTTCAAATCAGTAAAAAAAAGATAAAACTGTGCCGTGATAAGAATATTGGATAGTAATATTTTTAATTTCTCACTTCATTGATGAATAATTAACATGAATGATAAATATTAGAAAAAGCGTGATGAAGTCACATAGTTTCAGATAGTATATTTATTAGATGTAGAATTATTCGTTAATTCGTTAGACGATGCAGTCATATTAAAATACATACAGGCGTTCTTTCATTAGGTTCTTCACTTGTCAGTCGTTCAGGACAACATACTTTACGAACACATCCCTAAAATAGCAAAGAATAAAAACCAAAGTGCCAATAAAAAGTAAAATCAATGAATGAAACAAAACAAACACAAAATTAGGAAGATAAAAGGAATGGCTGTTATCGGAAGAAAGTATTTAAGATTAGTAAGATAGGCATGGGCATATCAAGCACTAGAAAATTGATAAAAATGATTGATGATGATAGTAAATATGAAGAAGAAGTTTTTAGGTGATAGATAAGTGAATATTGAACAGACATTATTCTATTACCTATTAATAAAGATTTGTTAAAAATTAATTAAAAGTTGATGTAAGGAAAGAAAGTAAGTAGTTATCTGTTTAATCTTTTATAAGATATGTTCGCGTTATTGACCTGAAAAATATTTTATAACCTTTTTGTGTGTTTTGTGTGTCCAATTGGAAAATAAAAATTTTAATGGGAAACTAATGTCATTTTCTCAAATAAATAATAAATTTTGAGACACCAATGTATTGAATAACGATTTCACTAAAACATCGAAAATCGTTACTCTTGTGAAACCAATCTTACTTGAGTTCGCATTTTCACTCTCCTTGCTGCACCTTTCCACTTATCGCTTGTGACAAATGTTTTACGCAAAATACTCTTTCTTTGCATGCGAAAAGACACTTGACGCTGAACTTTATTGGCACCACTTTCCAATTTTGAAAAGGGTCCGCCTGTCGAAGATTTCGTTTCCTCAGGCTTTTAAAATTAATTTTTTAAGTTTTAAAGGATATTTTTTACGATAGTCCGAATTAGCGTAGTAATGGATAAGCGATAACGATACAAAGAAAATTTGGGATATTTTTATGATAAAATTTGGAATTTTTTGGTTAGCACTATACAGCGAGGTTTGATTCTAGCAAATTTTTAATGACATGGGAAGAAGCCAAAAACAAAAATTTAACAATTACCTGTGGATCGAGTAAGAGAATTGAAGTAAGTGCTACTATCATGTAGCAAACAATAAGTGCAATTGGATTTAAATAATGATCCAGGTCAAGATTTAAATTAAAATTGATAATTCTTATATCGCTGCTGTTGTCACACGATGATGAATAAATTGGTGAAATACCCAAAACTCTATAAATACAATATCAAAATATTAAACATAATTTCTTTCATAAAAGATATTTGTAATATAATATAAAACATTTTTCTTTAATGTCATGTTACTGACCTTTGTAAAGTCGAATTGGGAGGAATAAACTCTTGTGGCCATGGATTTTGATAGGTTAAAAGAGTGGTAATATGAAGCATCATGAAAACAACAACGACCCTCAAAACTATTCCAAACGCCCTAAAAATATTTTTATCAATGTCGTTGTCATTAAATAATTAGTGGGTGTGTACATTAAATCTCAGTTTTTCATTTATTTCGTACCTTTCAAGCTGTTTATTCATACTCCACCATGTAGCAGCAAAAAGAAAGGTGAGATAATATACAACGCTTAAAACTGATGGTTGAAGCGCACCTATACAGACAATTTTATATTGATAAAAATATGAATTTGAAATTTTTCAATAATAATAATAATAACCTGTCGCACAAAGCATGAGAAGTGATAAAATTTTTCCAGCTCTCAACAAAATTCGCCATTTTTCAATGTCAAATTCTGTGTTAGGCAAATGTATTTGTTGTTGCTGCTGTTCTGTGTCATTAGCGACACTTTCTTCTCCAGGACTCATTGGCTCGTTATTTAATGCTTCCATATTCACACTTGATCCTTTTCTCAAAGCAATGTAAATGACTATTGAACCAATTACGGAAATAATTTCTGGAGCTAGATATTGTGTGATTGAAAGAGCGTCCAATTCATCGAGTCGCACCAAGCCTACATGTCGTAAAATAATTTCTAGAAGTTGACATTTTTCGATTATTTCATTGCCAACAACGGAAAGAAATATTTGTAATCCTATTTGCACGAGGCATAGAAGAACACTAATGCATATCAGGAGAAGTAAATAAAATCCTGTATGACCTAAATTTATGACGAGGATATCAAATCAATTATCACATCGTGCCAGAACAAAAAAGTCATAACTTACCCTTTATTGACCGATGGTTGGCGACGGGAATAAATGGCAGGTAAAATAAAAGCAAAAGATATGGCAATGAAAGTCCTGTCGGTCTTAGAAGACAACCTGAATGAAATAGCGGAAGAGAGTGTAAAGGAAAACGAATCAATAAGAGAACGGAAATTATCATTTCCTAAACGGTCAAATCACTACTTTTTTACTTATTCTTCTTTTTATGTATCTTCACTCATTACATATTACGTAACTTTTACCACATTATGATTACATGCATGTGTCAGTTTTATCCCTCGTTTTATTTTTTATCCTTTACGCTTCCTTGAGGAAGAGTCATTTCATTTTATTTTCAAATTTGCCATGACCTATTTTTGCAAAATTTTTCTTCTTTTCACGTAAAATGTTTGAAGAAATTTTGTTACGATATTTTCTAAATTTGATAAGAATATCAATAATAATATTTGTACAACTAAGTGCTTAATTACTGTTTGTAAAATCACACTAGTTATTTGTATTGTCATATTTTCATACATTACTTGATAACAATCATAATGGCCTATACTTAATAATTCATAAAAGGATAATAGAATTACTTCAGTGAAAAATTCATAAATTGATGGTGTTGCTTTCGATAATCGACAACTATTTAAATTAATATACTGAAGGAAGTCATGACTAATCATTCAATTGTATACAAAGGGATAGAATTTTTGTATGATTTTCTAATTATGTACAAAATCAACCTTTACAAATCACTATCATCATTGTTGTCGTTGTTAGCGTGTCGATTTCACGCAATGTAAACATTTTTGTCCGATAGAATGTTACACACAATACAACAAAAAAATAACTAGGAGTAAGCAAGCGAAAAGAAAATCAAAGAAAGGAAGTAAGAAGAAAAAAGAGAAAGAACAGTTTTCATTCATAAAAACGTGTTCGCATATATACACTAAAAGCACATGGTTTTGTTTTATATACACAAGACTTGCTGTGTGTGCGTTGAACATATTCATAAAAATTTCTTCGTGACAATATTTAATATCTTTTTTACGCATATTTAGCATAACAAACACGTCTAAAAATATATTTAAAAGGTAGTTTCGTACTTTGAAACATTTGATGAGCTTTTAAAGTTTTCTTATTTGAAAAAATTATGCATAAACTTTTTATACAGTTTAGGAATACTAAACATATGTTAATTGTTTAAAAAAATTTGATTTTGAGTTTGGTTATATTTTATAGAAATAGATTATATAAAAAGTCAACCCCTATAATGTCCTTTAAATTTAATATTTCCTCTATTATATCTTACTTATAAATTTACATATTTGATGACGATTTCCCGTTACTCCACTGTTAAGCGTAGGGCATTGTATGTGACTGTTCTATTTTGAAGCGTATTCCGTCACACAACGTGTCAGTCATCGTTCCGACGATGCGATTACTGAAGACAGGGGATGAGCCTGACGTTCTCGTAATATTCGTCGGTGGACCTTACCCTTTATACTGCGATCCGATAGCAGTAAATTCTGAGCGTGAAAAACACCTAAAAATTCAGAATCCTCAAGGCTTCCACCTCGGGATTCGAATCCAGGATCAGCAGCTTACTAGGCCAGCGTATGTATTTGATAGCATTAATTTTTTTATGGTGAATGTGTAATTGTTTTATCAGTGTTTGAAAAAATAGATTTGAGCTATTCAAATAAATTTACATATTCGAGCACGATTTTTGTAAATTAAGGATTCCTATTTACATAAGTATGCAAATCAAGGAAGATTTTGTTAATTTAGGTAAATGAACATACGAATAGTGAGTGAAAATTCCCAAAAGCTAATCACCGAAAAAACTAATTTTCTATGGAGTCCATAAAATAATGATATTTTGAAAATGAATAATATTTATTTGGTCTAAACATTAACTAATGAAACACACATAGAATGAAGATGATTTTGCTATAATAAAATATTGAATTGAATTAAAAAAACCGGTTAAATCGAGAAATTGATTCTTTGACTTTATATCACTAGTTTTATAAAGACACACAAAAGAACAAACGTAAGCGCCATTAAAAAAAATTATTCTATTATTTTTTTGAATCAGCTAATATTCTTCAGATATTTTATTAATAGTGACATTTACAAGAAAAGTGTGATGAGTAAATTACCTAATAATAAAATTCAATTTAAAAAATGACGTATATATATATTTCATTTAGACTTTGTATGATAGTGACTCATCAGATGAATGAATTTGCATCTGTGACTTCTTTTTAAAATTCTAATTATTACATTCAACAAAAAATTTCCTAATTGAATATCCGCTTAAAGAATTTCAACTTTTGAGAACAGTTCCAATAAATCAGAAATGTTTTCAACATTCTCGTTTTTCGCTCGGTAAATCTCTCAAATGTAGCGAAAAATTTTATTCTTCAACTTCTTTTTAATGATTTCATAGTTTCATTGTGTGTAGTATAAATATACCAACAATCTGTTTTACATTCTCACACAAAGACAACACTCATGAGTTAGATGTTTGATGTGAGAAATTCCGCAAAGTCATATTTTGTGCTAATTGATTAGTTAAACATTGATTCACTGTCATTCATTAAAACTTGTTGCATTTTACTATGGATAAAATATTTGTTTTTTTTTATAATTTTAGATGTTATCATGTAAAATAATATTTATTATTTTTATGTATGCATAAACTTTTAAGGTCATGAGACTTAATAAATCAATCAAAAGCTCTCACATGTTTCACTTAGTGTTTATTGCCTTTACTATAGCGTTTACTATTTCATGCAAGTCTCATCAAATTACAAAGAACGGCAAGCCCACATTGGTTAATTGACCATATCATGCAATTTTTAACATATTCAGAGTAATAATGTAAACTCTAAGTTCATATAGAATTTAAATAATAGGTAAGAACAAACTGAAACTTTCACTTTTATTCACATGCAAATGAGTTTTTATTTAAAGAAATGGAGAAATTTCAGTTAACTGATATTTGTTAGTTTTGGTGCGAATATAAAAACCGGTTTGTTTTCTTGTTCTTTCTTAAATATCGCAAATTTAGGGAAATGAGGTCATGACCAAAAAAAATTATTGATGCGACAATAAAACTTCGCCCATGAAATGAAATGTACTTTAGCGCATTTTTGGTGCCCAGATCAGTGTTTGTTACAAATAACAAAGTTAGCTAATTCGTTTCTATTAAAAAAGCTTCACCTTAAATACAAATGATAAAGCAATTTGAATTGCAAAACTACATGTTTAGTTGTCAGCTTTTCAATTTGAACCAGAACTTCTGTGACAGTATCAAGTTAAAGTAGGTTTTCAGAAGCTGTAACTTTAATGGTTTGACCATATTCAAGTTTATAAGAAAAATTCCATCGAAATCAACTTTGCATTTATCAACATTATAAATATGAAAATTTAATATGTTAATCAGTGTTGTTACACAGGCGGCCTAGATTGCCTGTAATAATATTTACAAAAAATTCCGCTATGGAAATTGCAGATGGCGCCTTAATCGTTTTGAAGCGCCATCTACAATTTTCATAT